>PVIU01002948.1:115665-157547 GCA_004026605.1 Ondatra zibethicus
TTTTTTTTTTTTTTTTTTTTTTTTTTTTTTTGGTTGGGAGGTTTCTGATGACAGCTTCTATTTCCTCACGACTCATAGGTCTATTTAAATTGTTCACCTGGTCTTGATTTAATTTCGGTATATGGTATTTATCTAAAAAACTGTCCATTTCTTTTACATTTTCCAATTTTGTGGCATACAGGCTTTTGTAGTAAGACCTAATGATTCTCTGAATTTCCTCAGTGTCTGTTATGTCTCCCTTTTCATTCCTGATCTTGTTAATATGAGTGTTCTCTCTCCGCCTTTTGATTAGTTTGGATAGGGGTTTGTTGATCTTGTTGATTTTCTCAAGGAACCAGCTCTTTGTTTCATTGATTCTTTGGATTGTTTTCTGTGTCTCTATTTTGTTGATTTCAGCCCTCAGTTTGATTATTCCCAGTCTTCTACTTCTTCTGGGTGAGTCTGCTGCTTTTTTTTCTAGAGCTTTTAGGTATGCTGTTAAATCTCTAATGTGTGCTTTCTCAGTTTTCTTTATGTGGGCACTAAGTGCTATGAACTTTCCTCTTAGCACTGCTTTCATAGTGTCCCACAGGTTGGGGTATGTTGTGTCTTTATTTTCGTTGAATTCAAGGAAGACTTTAATTTCTTTCTTTATTTCTTCCTTGACCCAGCAGTGGTTCAGTAGTTGACTGTTCAGTTTCCATGAGTTTGTAGGCTTTCTGGGGGTGGAATTGTTTTTAAATTCTAACTTTACTCCATGATGATCCGATAAGACACAGGTGGTTACTCCAATCTTTTTGTATCTGTGGATCTTTGCTTTGTTACCGAGTATGTGATCAATTTTGAGAAGGTTCTATGAGATGCTGAGAAGAAGGTATATTCTTTCCTGTTTGGGTGGAATGTTCTATAGATGTCTTTTCTATAGAAATTTAAGTCCATTTGATTTATTACATCTGTTGGTTCTCTTATTTCTCTGTTAAGTTTCTGTCTGGTTGACCTGTCCATTGGTGAGAGAGGAGTGTCGAAATCTCCTACTCTTAGTGTGTGGGGTTTGATGTGTGCTTTGAGTTCTAGTAATGTTTCCTTTACATATGTGGATACTTTTATATTAGGGGCATATATATTCAGGATTGAGACTTCATCCTGATGGGATTATTCCGTTTAAGAGTATAAAATGTCCATCTCCATCTCTTCTGATTGATTTTAGTTTGAAGTCGATTTTGTTCAATATTAGTATAGCCACACCCGCTTGTTTCTTAGGGCCGTTTGATTGAAAAACCTTTTCCCAACTCTTTACTCTGTCTGAAATAATGTCGTCTTTGTGGTTAAGGTGTGTTTCTTGTAAACAACAGAATGTTTCATCCTGTTTTTGTATCCATTCTCTTAGCCTGTGCCTTTTTATAGGTGAATTGAGTCCATTGATATTAAGTGATATTAATGACCAGAGGTTAACTGCAGTTATTTTTTTAGGGTTGTAGAGTTTGTTTGTTTCCCTTCTTTGAATTGTGCCAGTGGAGGGCTGTTAGATGTCTGTGTTATTATGGGTGTTGTTTGCTTCCTTTAGATGTGGTTTTCCTTCTAGTACTTTCTATAAGGCTGGGTTTGTGGCTATGTATTGCTTAAATTTGTTTTTACCCTGAAATACCTTGTTTTCTCCATCGATGGTGAATGAAAGCTTTGCTGGATATAGTAGTCTGGGCTTGCATCCATGGTCTCTTAGTGTCTGCAGCACATCTATCCAAGACCTTCTGGCTTTCATGGTTTCCATAGAGAAGTCAGGTATAATTCTGTTAGGTTTACCTTTATACGTTACTTGGCCTTTTTCCTTTGCAGCTCTTAGTAATCTTTCTTTATTCTGTATGTTTTGTGTTTTGATTATTATATGGCAAGGGGATGTTCTTTTTTGATCCAGTCTATTTGGTGTTCTGTATGCTTCTTGTACCTTCATAGGCATATCCCTCTTTAGGTTGGGAAAGTTTTCTTCTATAATTTTGTTGAATATATTTTCTGGGCCTTTGAGCTCTGCTTCTTCTCCTTCTTCTACCCCTATTATTCTTAGGTTTGGTCTTTTTATGGTGTCCCAGATTTCCTGGGTGTTTTGTGTTAAGAATTTGTTGGATTTGTTGTTTTCTTTGATCAATGAGTTTATTTTCTCTATAGTATCTTCAGCGTCTGAGATTCTTTCTTCTGTCTCTTGTAGTCTGTTGGTTATACTTGTCTCTGCAGTTCCTGATCGTTTACCCAGATTTTCCATCTCCAGCCTTCCCTCGGTTTGTGTTTTCTTCATTGCCTCCATTTCAGTTTTCAAGTCTTGAACTGTTTCCATTACCTGTTTGATTGCTTTTTCTTGGTTTTCTAGGGTATCTTTGAGGAATTTATTCATTTCCTCTAACTTTTTGTTAGTTTTCTCATCCCTTTCTTCAAAGGAGTTTTTCACCTCTTCTTTAAAGGTCTCTATCACTTTCATAAAGTTAAGTTTAAAGTCGATTTCTTCTACTTCTTCTGGGTTAGGTTGCTCAGGTTTTCCTGTTGAGTACTCTTTGGTTTCTGGTGTTATCATGTTGCTTTTTGGTTCTGGTTGTTGGAGGAATTCTTGGATTGACGCCTACCCATCTCTTCCTTTGATTTCAGTCAGGGGAGTCTCAGCGGGTGGGGACCTCCCAGGATGGCTTGTACACACTCACCCCTCTGGATAGCTGATCTCAGTGCAGGAAGAGGAAGTCCCATCTGGACTTCCAATCCTTCTGGACCTCCAATCTCAGCACAGAAAGAGATAGTCCTGGTATTCCAAGGACCCACAGAGGAAAGGGCAAACTTGCGGGGGATGGGGGGTGCAGGGTCGTGTGGAACAAAGAGGCCCGCTGGGACCTTCCTGCCAGCCACACACAACCTTACCAGTCTGCGCCTCCAATCTCAGCACAGGAAGAGAGCGTGCTGGGTTTCCAAAGCCCCACAGAGGAAAGGGCGATCTTGCAGGGTGGGTGTGCAGGGTCCTGTGGAACAAAGAGGCCCGCGGGGACCTTACCACCAGGCACGCACAACCTTACCAGTGTCTCCAAGTCCTTTATCATGAAGTGGTGTTGGAATTTGTCAAAAGCTTTTTTGACATCTAATGAGATGATCATATGGGTTTTTTTTTCTTTCAGTGTATTTATATGGTGGATTCCATTGACAGATTTTCGTATGTTGAACTATCCCCTCATCTCTGGGATAAAGCCAACTTGATCATGGTGGATGATTTTTTTTCCGGTGTGTTCTTGAGTTCTGTTTACCAGTATTTTATTGAATATTTTTGCATTGATATTCATAAGGGATATTGGTCTGTAAGTCTCTTCTTTGTTGAATCCTTTTGCGTTTTGCGTATTGGGGTAACTTCCCTGTAAAAAGAGTTGGCAGTTTTCCTTCTATTTCAATTATGTGGGACAATTTGCACCATATAGGTGTTAGCTCTTCTTTGAAGTTCTGGTAGAATTCTGCGCTGAAACCATCCATCCCTAGGCTTTTTTTTGGTTGGGAGTCTTTTGATGACTGCTTCTATTTCCTTATGGGTTATAAGTCTATTTAAATTGTTTATCTGGTCATCATTTAATTTTGGTATGTGGTACCTATACCATTTCTTTTAGATTTTCCAAATTTGTGGAGTACAGATTTTTGAAGTATGACCTAATGATTCTCTGGATTTCCACAGTGTCTGTTATATTCCCCTTTTGTTTTTGATTTTGTTAATTTGGATATTCTCTCTCTGCCTTTTGGTTAGTTTGGATAAGAGTTTGTCTATCTTGTTGATTTTCTCGAAGAACCAACTCTTTGTTTAATTGATTCTTTGTACTGTTTTCTTTGTTTCTATTTTATTGATTTCAGCCCTCAATATGATTATTTCCAGTCGTCTACTCCTTGGTGAGTCTGCTTCTTTTTGTTCTAGAGTTTTCAGGTGTGTTGTTAAGTCACTGATGTGAGCTTTCTCCGTTTTCTTTACGTGGGCACTTAGTGCTGTGAACTTTCCTCTTAGCACTGCTTTCATAGTATCCCATAGGTTTGGGTATGCTGAGCCTTCATTTTCATTGAATTCTAGAAAGTCTTTAATTTTTTTTCTTATTTCTTCCTTGACCCAGGGGTGATTCAGTTGAGCATTGTTCAATTTCCATGAATTTGTGGGCTTTCTGAAATTAGTGTTGTTGTTGAATTCTAACTTTAATCCATCATGATCCGATAAGATAACAGGGATCCAGTTGGGATTTTGGTTTTTTGTTTTTGTTTTTGTTTGTTTATCTGATGAGATTTGCTATATGGTCAATTTTAGAGAAGGTTCCATGAGGTGCTGAGAAGGTATATTCTTTTGTGTTTGGGTGAACTGTTCTATAGATGTCTGTTAAGTCCATTTGAGTCATAACATCTGTTCGTTTTCTTATTTCTCTGTTAAGTTTCTGTCTGGCAGACGTCCATTGGTGAGAGTAGAGTGTTGAATTCTCCTACTATTAGTGTGTGGAGTTTGATGTGCGATTTAAGCTTTTGTAATGTTTCTTTTACATATGTGGATGCTCTTGTATTTGGGGCATATATGTTCAAAACTGAGACTTCATTTTGATGGATTTTCTTGTCATGTGTATGAAGTGTCCTTCTCCATCTCTTCCGAGTGATTTTAGTGTGGAGTCTATTTTGTTAGGATAGTACTCTAGCTTGTGTCTTAGGTCCATTTGATTGGAAAATCTTCTCCCAACCCTTTATTCTGAAGTAATGTCTGTCTTTGAGGTTGAGGTGTGTTTTTCATATGCAGCAAAAGGATGGATCCTGTTTTCGTATCCATTCTGTTAGCACGTGTATTTTTATACACAAATTGAGTTCATTGATATTAAGAGATGTTAAAGATCAGTGATTGTTAGTTCCTCTTATTTTTGGTTTTGTAGGTGGTGGTATTGTGTGTGTGTTTCCCTTCTTTGGGATTGCTGGTGTGGTATTATCTAATGCCTGTGTTTTTGTGGGTGCAGCTTACTTTCATGGGTTGGAGTTTTCCTTCTAGTGCTTTCTGTATGATTGGATTTGTGGATAAGTATTGTTTAAATCTTGTTTTGTCATAGAATATATTGTTTTCTCTGTCTATGGTGATTGAAAGTTTTGCTGGGTATAGTAGTCTGTGCTGGCATCCATGGTCTCTTAGTGTCTACATAACACCTGTCCAAGACCTTCAGGCTTTCAGAATCTCTATTAAGAAGCTGGGTGTTATTCTGATGGGTCTGCCTGTATATGTTACTTGGCCTTTTTTCTTGTAGCTCTTAATATTTGGTGTTCTGTAAGCTTCTTGTATCTTCATAGGCATTTCTTTCTTTAGGTTGAGAAAGTTTCTTCTGTGATTTTGTTGAGTTTATTTTCTGTGCCTTTGAGCTGGTATTTTTCTCCTATCCATATTATTCTTAGGTTTGGTCTTTTCATAGTGTTCAGCTGGAAGACCAGTCACTCGCCTCTTGGTCCAATCGCTGCAGGTGGTGTCTGTGTCTCAGGGAGCCACTGAGGTCACAGGGGATGTATGGGTTTTAATATTTAATTTTCTAAAACTTAAAAATTTTAAACTATGTTTTCTGTGTCTTCTTATACCATTAATTTTATTGAGAAAAAAAATGACTTTTGTTTCAGTTACCAGGGTAGATAATGTCAATGTATCTTTCTAATCCTCACAAACATGCATCCTCTGGGTCAGACTCCACACTCTATAATGAGGAACTGGGGCCCAGAAAGATTAACCTGTGCCTGATGACAGAGCTACTGAACCACGGGCCAGAATGGGAGGAGCAGGACCATCGCCAGCAGGAAGTAAAAATGCAGAATATTGTCCATACCAAGCTTTCCAGTGTTGATCTCAGAATATCATTTAACAGAAGTGTTTTCTTGGAGAGGTTCAGTGAGGCCCAGATAAACATTTTCCAGTCATTTACATTGATACAGGAATAAGTAGACAAAAATAAGGGTAATCCCTTATTTTTGATCCATGATAGATTATGTCAGCTGGACATTTGATGGACCTGAACAACATGAATTCTATGAGCCTGCCAGGGAGTAATATGTCACCAGCTGAGCATGTGTTTTGGGAGGAGAAAATTCAGTGTTGAGGCTACCATTCTGTGAGGAAGTCATAGCCTGGCCCAAGCTCTAAGCCTGCCTGTTAGGTATTTCACTGCCTCTTGTCAACTGGGTGCATCATGTTTCTCATTTGCATGTGTGCATGTGTGTTTGTTCATGTGCACATATGTGAGGTCAGAAGTCTCTGGTGATGCCTTTCTCTATCACTCTCCACACAGTTTTTGGACACAAATTCTCTGAACATGGAGCTCTCAGAATTGGCTTGACTGTGACCAGCAAGCCCCAGGAGTTTCTGCCTCACCAACCCCCGTGCTAGGATCTCCAGCACACACCACCTCATCTGTTCCTCTCCATGAGTGCTTGGGATTTGACCTTGGGTCCTCATGTTTGCGTGGCAAGCACTTTACTTACTAGACCATCTCCCGCGTCCCAGCCAGTGACCCCGTGTAGTGTAGCACACCTACCTCTGCAGTGCCAATGCTGCCATGTGAGGTGAGGGTCTGGGATGACAGCTCTGACCCCCGCGTGGGTGTGCTGACATTTATAAATGAATGAAATAAATACATTTTAAAGAAGAGCCAATCCACTCCCTGTGCCTGGGTCCCTGGTCCCACCCCACTCAAAGCAGCGTGTGATACAGGTATCTCTTGAATATCCCCAGAGCCAATATTAATTCCCCTTTCGTCACACCCTGACTTCCTGTTACAGTCATTGCAGGAGCATTTTTAAAGCACTATTGCCCATCCTCCACTACTCTCCACATTTCTAATTTAATTTAGTGTTGGGCCTGGGTATGTTTCTTACAAGCTGCCAGTGTGATTCTTTTGTACTTCATGAGCTCAGAAGTGCAGCCTGTGAACCTAACTAAGTTGCTCACTATTAACCAGTTTGTGGTGAGATAATAAAATGCCTGAGCTGTGGCACACAGGTAAACTGGAACTTTCCAGAGAGATATTAGCCATGTCTACGAGTTGGTAGGAGGTGGGGCTGCAGAAAGCACCTGCAGCAGTTGAAAGTTTCTGTGGAAGTGAGACAGTAATGGATGTGCCTGCCTGCCCACCGTCAGTAAATTTAAATGTTTACCACTGCTGTGAGTACCATCAAGCCACTCTGACAGGAGGGGCCTCGCCTGTCTCTGTCCACGTTCCCTTGGCCTCCGTGGCACCACTCTTGTCCCAGTTTTCTCTAGAGTGTGTCTCCTGGCTCTCCCCCATGGTCCTTCCTTACAGGTGATGTCCCTGCTCGCTGCCTTTGCGCCCCTCTTAGCCTCCTGCCACGTAGATGAGCCCAGCCATTGTGGCTGTATCATTAAACCTCCTGTCTCGCCGGCCTCGGAGCCCCCCAGGCTGTACAGAACCCTCAGCTGTCCCTTGGCAGTTACTCACAGTGGCATCATATTCCAGACTGAGCTCAGGTTCCCCACCAGGGTGAATCACTGTCAGTGCCTCCTGTTGCTTCTACCCCCACTGCCTCCCAGCCTTGGCCCCTTCCTGTTACTCCCGAGCCTCACTCTGACTGCTCCTGGCCTCCCTCGCTGCTGTGGTCCTTTAGTCACTCATGTGCTGTTTGCTCTTCAGTCCCCACAGATGTCACTGACAGCACTTGAATGACTGAGGAAATGAACTCTCAAAAGTCAGTGTTTCAGGGTTTTCCCTTTATGAAATCTTTTCTTAATCATCCCTTTGTTCATGTCCCAACTCCTCCCTGGTGACTTTTGTCATCGGCCTTTGCTTTCTTGAATATGCTGATTCCATAGGATGCACCATTCACCTTCTTCATTATACAGTCATTTGTTAGAATGTGACTACAAATTACTTTGAAGCTTGCCTTTTAAGTTGAGCAAAAATAGATAATTAAAGCAGATTTATACTAGAGACTCCATAATTACTATAATGAATATGCATTATAGAAGATGCTACCTAATTATCAAAACCCTTGTATTTAAATAGGTGAAATTAAATTTCAGATTAACAACTATTTTTAAATAAATCAGGATTGTTTGTTGTTTCAAAAGAAAGAAATACTCATTCCAATTACCATTTTTTGTCAGAGTGCTGCGTGTTGGTGGAGCCATGGTCTTGCTGCTCAGTGAGGATCACCACAGGTACCTTAGAGACTGTGGAGGCAACAGCATACCCCTAACGTCCCAAGACACCCTTGCTGACCCTGAGATGAATCCTGACAAAAGAGCTGGCACGTCAGACACAGCATCACCTTCATGTAAAACCAGTAGCTCCCTGTGCCCAAGCAGAGTGTTGCCCTGTGGCTCACTGGTGCCAGTGGAGTGCTTCAAAGTTAGCCTTGGAAAAACAGATGCATTCATATGTAAATATGAGAAGGTGCATGCTTCTGGACTGTCACCAGCTGGACACCATGAGCCAGGTGCACATCGTCAGATGGCAGCCCTTCAAGAATCCTCCCATCTCCAGGATTCCTCAGAGCCCCAGAGCCCGAGTGCACAGCCTCTGCAGATGGGTGCAGCTAAGGAACAGCCTTGTTGAGTAAGGCTTCCTGCTCTCCAGTACTCAGTGTTCCTGACAAAGAGCAGTTGGTGAAGATTTTGAAGATTCTGTCTAAAAGCTGCTTCATGCCAGAAATCAAACTTTCAGAAATGAGAAATCTTTTATGTGTAACTTTTTTTACATATTAAACTTGATTTTTTAACCTATAATTTGCTTCTCCATTGAAATGAAAATAATTTTTATTTGCCATAATTGATAACTCATATTTTGTAAAACATCAGATAATAACAGTAAGCTGGAATCCCTTAGCATGATGAAAATACATTTTGCTTTTTTAAAAGATTTGTTTTTGTTTCATGTCTATATATGAGTGCCTACCTGGCTGTGCCACATGTGTAGTGTTGCTGGAAGACCCGAAGACAACATCGTATCCCCTAGAACTGGAGTTACAGGTGGTTGTGAGCTGTCATGTGGGTGCTGGCAACTGAACCGAGGTCCTCTGCACGAGCAGCCAGTGCTCTTATCCACTGAGCCATCTCTCCAGCCCCTGGGATTTGCTTTTTTAAAAAAGCTTTAATAAGTTGTTTCCTTACTTTCCTCTATAGAGAGTCAATGTGTCTCTTGTGTTTGCAGATTGAGAAAGGGAAATTGAAAGGTATGAACATACCTTTTCTTATTTGATCTTTTCTATAGTAACTCGCTTTTTGTCAGATTTGATACCATTTGAGCAACCTTCCTATGTTTACTGTGACTCACATCTCCTCCATAATTTGCCTTTCAAGTAGGGTCTGTGTTTATTCTAGTTCCACCCCCATGAAGATACACTGACTAGTACAAACTCTGTGTGTGTGTGTGTGTGTGTGTGTGTGTGCGCGCGCGCGCATGCAGCGGCAGCAGCAAGGGGGTCTTTGTCAGAACATCCTTGCCCTGGAGTTTTAGCTCCTAGGCTGGCTTTCTGGCTTTGCTGGGTGAATTTGTAATGCTGCATGCTAACCTTGAATACGTTCTGCCTTTGCTCACACTCTAGATTGCTTGCTAGCAACTAGGATGCTAATATGGAACTAGACACTTAGGGATTTCAAGCAAAAAGCCCCCAGAAATGTGAGTGTGCTGTCAGTGAAAGACAGGTTATAGATAGCACTGTAGCAAGCTGGTGGCAGATCTTGGCAGTGCAACGATCTATTGTTCCTCTGCTTACCGACTACCTTGGGCTGCATAAAGACCCTGAGGAGCACCAACTCTGTGGAGTAACCTTTGTTAATAACAGAACTTGACAGCCCAGGAGAAGATATTCAGGTTCACATAGTCTTTCCTCCTTGAGCCAGTGCAGTGGTCTCAGCCAGGGGCAACTTTGTCTGTAGATGATGTATGGCAATGTCCTCAGACTTTCTGGCTGCCACCTTAGGAGGCAGAGAGAGAAAACTGGAGTCTAATGAATAAAAACAAGAAACTGTTACGCATCCGGCATTGCATAGAACAGACACTCATAACAAAATGCCACCAGTACAGAGCTGAGAAACGGGCTTGTGAAGGCCGGGGATGCTGGGAATTACTCAGGATTATGTGAAGACAGCCCCTTCTGGTCACCATTGGACTGAGGTAGCAAAAGAGCAAACTCAGAATTGGAGCCTGTGAGGTGCCAAGTTATATCAGTTGAATTCACAGCCTAGCTGGGTCTTGTAGGCGGACATGATGAGAGAGTAGAGACCTTAGACCTGAATGGAGACATGGATTACTTACCTTCCTCAACCCTACTCAGGCTTCTGGGTGCTCCTGTTGAGCAAGCCCTCATTCGTTAGCAGGTTTTCTTCATGCCTTGTGGCTTCTAGGACTTCAGCTGAAGACAGAACCCAGCAGCCTTGGGACCTGGGGAGAAAAGGGCTTGTACAGCAGAACTCTGAAGATTGCTAATTGGTAGACAAAAATGGGGGTGGAAGGAGGTCTGTTAGATCTTAACCAAAATTTAATTTGGGGCCAAGTTAAATCTGTTGCAACTGATGCAGTTAGTATAGGCCTCTGTATCTATAATAGAATGGGCACCTGGGAAGGTATGGCGTTCGAATAAGAATGGGCCACATAGGACCATCTGTTTGAATGCTTAGTCATCAGGGAATGGAACTACTTGAGAAGGATTAGGAGGTGTGGTCTTGTTGGAGGAAGTATGTCACCGGGGGTGGGCTTTGAGGTTTCAAAAGCCCAAGCCAGACCCAATGGTTTTCTCTTCCTGCTATCTGTGGATCCAGGTGTAGAACTCTCAGCTATCTCTCAACACCATGACCTCCTGTATGCCATCATGACGATAATGGACTAAACCTCTGAAACTGTGAGCCAGTCCCAATTAAGAGCTTTATTTTATAAGGGCTTCCTTGGTCATGGTGTCTTTTCATAGCAATAGAACACTGGCTAAGACAGAAGGGCTCTAACCCTACGAATATGTGGTCAACTGAAACCTAAGCCTAGTAGCTTCCCTCGCTAACTACCTGAATCTGAATGCCAGAATTCAAGGTATATTGAAGAATTCAAAAGCTTTATACAGGGAAGCATTGGAATGGACTTATTATATTTGCCCACCCTTCAATTCTTTTTCTCCGAAAACCCAAAAAATGTGCCTACCATTTCATCATTGAGGGTGGAAGTATCTCTATAGCGGCTAGACTGTGGAGGTAGGGGATGTAGGATGCTGCTGTTGCAGTAGGCCTGATCTCAGTAGAGAAGATGAGCACTGTGTGAGAGAGGTAAAGAAACAGCTGTCAAAGGGCACAGACATGTGGGGCCCAGGGCCTGAGTGGTGCCTTCTATGTCTCACCAGGACCGTGGGTAAGGGAGACAAAGTTGAACAGCCCTAGATGCCACTCAGCACCGACAACAAGGAAGTCTATAAAGTCTCACTTCTTATATGTAGCTGGAAAGCGACAACTAAGTTCTTACTGGAACCACTGGCAAGTTATAGTTAACCAATTATAGTTGGTTATAGTTATAGTTAGCTAATTCCCACAGTAAGTCTTAACACTGTACATCAAGCCCTTTGAAGCAGGGAAGAGAGAACTTTCCAAAGAAATAATTATGAATTATTAAAATAACTGCTCATCAAGCAAGGGGGACATCTAGACCTCTCTTTCCATTGCTGGCTGACAGTGACATCTGTTAGCCCTCATCTGGAAAGTTCCAAATACCACTGCTGTCCACTGGTCAGTGTGAATGCTCACGAGGCTTCAACGGTAAGTGAACCTTTGACCCTAAACTGTCTCATGGTCCTATCCTACATAATAAATACCACATACCTACTGTTGCCAAAGCCCTTGTGTTCATTAGTTGTTCCTGCTGCCACGAAATACCTGCTAAAAGCAACATAAGAACAAGTATATTGTGACTCAGGGTTTGACATTACCTACTGTCCCTTGTAACTTACAAAGGCATGGTGACAAGATCACGAAGCAGCTGGTCACAGTCTACCCACAGTCAGGAAACAGCAAAGAATGCTGCTGTTCCCTTTAATTTTTCCTTTTATTCAGTCCAGGCCCCTGGTCCATGAAAATGCTGCCAGCCCACATGAACGGTGGGTCTTCCCACCTAATCTAGAAACTCCCTCACGGACATTCACAGAAGTCTGTCTCCATGGTGATTCTAAACCCCATCGAACTGTCAGGATTAATCATCATGGAGCTGTTCTGAGCCTGAAGCACGTTCATGACCCAAAGCCCTAGTTGAGTTCAAACATTTAGTGGGGGGAGAAAACATAAACAACTGACATTTATTTGCTAGGTTAGAACAGTTGTGTAACTGTGAAGATGGGGAAGTTCCAGCCTGGGAGAAATGAGATTCTCTAAAGGGATGTCTGTGACTCTCACTCTGACTGTCACACTGTTGGAGCAATGGACCCCCCCAAAAATGGAAATTTTCCCAGGAATCTACTAGGAGAAAGAGAAGGCCCCAGCCAGAGGTAGAACTTGCCACACAGAATCCACAGTTCTAACATGCCAGCCCGCCCTACAGGATGACACTGAAGCCCAGGTAATGGGTCAGGGTGGACAGGACCACAAGTTGGCCTTGACTACTTGGTTGTGTGGATCTTTAGCATTTATCTTTGTCTTCTGGACACTAAGATGTATTTAGGGGAGTTGCTGTTTCTTTGTCCCTCTTGCCAGTGTGGCCACAGTGAATAAATGTTTCTGTTTTCCAATATTAATTTGACTATTAATTGACTTATTGAGGACAAGTGGCCAAAACTGGCTTGCGGCATAGGTTGTAACCACCCAAGTTAAGCAGCAAAGTGGTTGTGGAATAGGAGACTAGATTTTGCTTTTTTTTTCTTTTTCTTCTTTTTATGTGTATGATGTGGGTGGATATACACACACATATGTATACATGTTTGTGTATGTAGGGCTCATGTATGTCCATGCATGTAGAGGTTCAAGGTTGATGCTCTAAATCACTCTTCAGCTTTATTCTTTTGGAGGCAAGGTCCCTCAGTCAAAGCCAGATCTGAAGTTATGGCAAGTCTAGCAAGCCAGCCTGCTCCAGGGATCCCTGGTCTCTACCTTCAGAGGCCAGAATCACCAGCTACCATACTCACTCAGAATTTACGTGGGCACTAGGATTCCAAACATCACCTTTTTTACTGTTAGGTCCAAAGTGGCACCCCAAAATGGCAGTGCTGGTGACATTGTCCTAAACAGGACTTTGGCTGAGTGGGTGGAGAAGGGTTGTTATCAGGTAACAACCCTAAAGGTTTCTGTTTACTAGAAAAGCAAGTTCCTTTAAGGGGGTTCTTTTGTAAGAGACAAGCCTTAACCTTCCCCCAAAGGTCAACCACTTCCAGCAAGGGCACCCAATTCCCTGTAAATCCCAACAACCAATATCACTTTAAAGCCTTCACCCTGTTGACTCATAAAATCTGCTTGCTTTTTGGTCCTCAAGAAGCCTTTCTTTCTACCGATGGAGTGGTCTAGTTCTGTGGTTTCATTGAACCCTTGCTTGCACTTGCTTGTACTTTAAGGGCTGAGCAATTCCCCAGCCCCTGTATTGTTTTTAATTAGAACAGGTTTTGCTGAGATTGTGAAGTTTAAGCAAGTGTATAAAGGCGATGGAGAAATGTTCCAAGCAGAAGGAATAGGGAGGTGGTCAGGCCTGTTTCAGAGGCGGAAGAACAGCAAAGGTACCTGGAGCAGAGTGAAGAACAGCAGACCAGGGTGGTGCATGTCAGGCGTTGAGGCAAATTATGAAGGCTGGCTTTAACACACAACACTGAGGGCGTATTTAACAGCTGACCGAATCTAGCATGCATGAGCAGCAAACTGTAGCAAGGAAATGGTAGAAGTAGAAAATTGGTTGTGTACTTGTTTTTTTGGTTGTCCTCCTGCCTCTGCCTCCAGAATGTTGAGCTTCCTCATAGGCTCTACCACACCTGACTCATAGACTGTACCACACCTGATTAGCTTGGAGGGTGGTGTTGTTGTTGTTGTTGGTTTTCAGTAACACAGACAAGAGAAAACTATGACATACTCCAGGATGGGTACAGTAGAAGCAGGAGGAGGTGGCCTGTGTACGCTCTAAAAGTAGACTAAACAGGATCAAGGGCATGTTTGACAGCAGTGTGATGGATGACAAGATGACAAATGACTGAAAGACCTTTAGGCATGCACCTGAAGGAAGGGAGTTGCTGTCAGCTGAGGGGGGGGGGTAAGGTTGCAGAGACAGTGGGGCAGGGATAGGTTTGCGGGTATCAGAAGTTCAGTTTTTAGACTAGATAGTCTAGACAGCCTAATTTCATTTGTCTAGCCAAGACAACCCAAACTTACAAATCTAGTTTAGACTTGCTTGCTAGACGGTTTTAGACTTTCTAATTTTAAACATGCATTAAACAAAGTGGAGATGTCAAATAGGCAACTGAATATTTGAATCTGTAGTTTAAGAAAAAAGGTCTCTTCTGGAAGTACACATGAGGACACTGGGCATGTGTTTAGAGTGGCTTAAAGTTGAGTGGTGTCACCAAAGAACTAAGCATAAGATAAAAGGAACTGAGTGTGAACTCCTGGATAGACGCTGTGCCCATGGACGCTGACTGATGGATTAGAACCCGCTACTGTGGAGAGAGACCAGGATGTTATAGTTCCAGACACTAACTACCTTATCTTGGGCTAGCTTTAGACTGGAAGCAGCCACTCCTTACCCACCTCTGTGTCAGAACTCACATCCTGTGATTAATAAATAAAAACCTTTGGAATCTCTTAACTCAGATTAGTCTCTGGCGTCTACCACCCCCAAAGCTAAAGATGCCATCATACAGCATTTTGGGCCTATGGAAAAGCTTCCCATATCTTGCTGTTCCCACCTCTCAGATGTGCCCATCACTGTGTTTTAAACTTGCTTTGGTTTATGATGTCCTTTCTTCTGTAAAACTAGAAAACATCATGAAACTGCCCCCAGCATAGAATTTAGGGTGATCGGGGTGAGGTGGGGTGTAAATCTGTGTTCCTGAGCCATGGTCACTCAAAATGGCTCTGTAATAAACTCTCATTTCTTTTAAGATGAGAGCTGAGAGTTTTTCATAAACAGGGGCCCAGGCTGAGCCCTGCAATCCTCCAGCACTAACAGACAGAGATGGAGCCACCAGGGAGGAAAGGGAAAGGCAAAGGTGGAAGCATGTGGACTCGGGTTATGGAGGAGTAAGGAGTCACCCTGCCTATGAGCTAACAGACCACACAGGAAAAGGAAGGAAATCAGTCACTAGGTTTGCCAACAAGGTCATCAGTGGCTTTGGCACTAGAAGGTTTTCTAAGAGGAGGGGAGCAGGGGCTGGAGGGATGGCACAGTGGTTAGGGGCACTGACTGCTATTGTAGAGAACCAGAGTTCAGTTCCCAGTACCCACATAGTGGCTCCTAACATCTGTAAGTCCAGTTTCAGTGGATCTGACACCCTCTTCTGACCTTCAAAGTCACTGCATCCGCACAACACACTCTCATACACATAAAATAAAATAAATAAGTTTAAAAGAAGATGGGAAGAAAGTCAAACTACAGGGGTGGGGTCAAGAGAAAATAGGAAGGATGATAGAGTTCTAGGTTTTGAAAATGGAAGCAAAGAAATAGGGTTGTAATGGATACAGAGTTAGAAAATGTTTGATGAAAGCAAGAAGAGTAGGTATACATATATGTGTACATATATATATAGATATATAAAACCCAAGTAACATTTTATATTTTTAAAAATAAATGTATTAAATGTGTATAAAACCCTATGAGAGTTGAGAAATTGATGAAAAAAGGGACATCCTGGAGCAGCATCCCTGAATAAAGGATGAAATGTTGTCTACAAGCAGAGGGATTAGCTCACCCATGGTTATGGGTGGAAAGGAATACTGTACAGGCATGCTTGATATAACATAAATATACCCCTAACATTTTTTTCACTCTCGAATTCATGCTCTAAAAACAACAGAATTTCTTTTTTAAAAAAATTAATAAATTAGGTTGGGCAGACCATCCCAAATCTTGACAGCCTTGCAACCTGGGCACTAATAGAAACACCAGTCTTAATAAGCATTCTAATACAAAACTGGGTGCAGTGGCAGGTGCCCACGGATTGCATGAGCCCAACCATTGAAACCCAGCCTGGATAACATAACAAGACATTTCTCTCCTAGACGTCGCTTTCAAAAATAAATAAATAAATAAATAAAGTACAATCAAAAGGACATATTGGACTGGAGATACTGAGCTACTGTGCAGACCAAACTTAAGATCTCCAGAACCCACATAAAGCCTGGGTGGGCATGACAGCCACCTATAACCCCAGTGTGTGAGAGGCAGAGACAGAAACCACTGAGAGAGCTCGCTAGCCAGACAGGGGAGCTCCAAATAAGACTCTGCCTCAGTATAAAGAGAGATCAAGGAAGACACACATCAATCTCAGGCCTCCACACATGTGCACACATGTGGACCGACACACATGTGAATATACACATACACATGCATGCCCACACCACAACATTCAAATAAAGATATATCACATTCCCAATAAATAATATATTCAGTTTCCAGGAAAAGGACAAAATCACCATGACAAGCTGGGCATGAGGAAGTGTGGGACTCACTAAGACCTACGTCATTGCCAAGGAGTTACCTTAGTTGTTCATTCGCCTCCTTGAGTTTTTGCCTTTTATATTCTGGTGCTCATATTTGATAACACAAAATATTAGTATGCCACGGTAGGGGAGAATAAGTTATTAGTCAAAATTACAATGACACCATCTCCATACTTGGTGGCAATATTTGAGCCTGTGCCCATTACAGAGACATGCGACAGAGAGAACTACATGGCGAAGCAGGTGCCGGATGGCGGGTGGACATGACAGCAGTACAGCGCAAATTCTCTTCTGACTGCTTCGCTTTTCTCAGTAAAAGAGAGAAAAATTAAATGGCAGCTTACCCAGCTTCTCGGCAATCACAGGACCCTCACAGATGCCTCCCTCTCTGACTCAGGAAGGAAGGCTGTCGATTAATTAAAAGGCCAAGGTTGCTTGCCATGTGCTCCTGGTCCCTGCCAAAATAGCTAACCAGAAGCACCGCCATGGCATTACAGAAGCTGTAGGCATCTGTACCACCAGAAAGGGAGACAAAGATGCTTAATGGAGCTCTTTGGCATCTGAAGACAGCCCGTGTCACCTTTGGGGTTGCCACTTTCATTTCCCAGAAGCCTGGGAAGAGAGACTCCAGCTGGTTCGGGCCCCACTGTCAGCAGCTCCACATTAATGCCCTTATGAACTGCGAGATCTGAAGGTGCTCAGAGCCTCTGTGGCAGAGCCCAACGGGAGAGGGCACAGCTGCCGCTTCTTAACTTCTGGAGCAGCGCCAAGCTCTAGCCTGCAAGTGATTATCCTGCCGTTGGAAACAGCTACTGGTTTGCTAGTGGGTCTTGACTTTTGGAGGGCATGTAACCATGTGACCTGCAATGCAAATCTTGAACTGGGCGTGATTTGACCTCCCAAGCTCAGAGTCCTGGGGACCCAGCAAAGCAGCACTTCCTCATCAGGCAGAGGCTGTGTAGCTCGGTGCAAAGCTCCCCGTGGCTGACTGCTTAGTGGCTGCAGAGGAAAGAAGACTGCGTTCTGTCCTGCTAGATGCCTCCCAACACACTGCCTCCCCTTCCCTCACAGGCCCCGGAGGAATTTGCAGCAGGGATCCTGAAAACCTCAGGAAGGGAAACAGGGCTCACAGGTGAAGCTGCAGGTGTTTCTGGTTCCTCCTGTAGGGGCGGTTCAGTACCACTCCTGGCACCGGTGAGGAGGTACAGAAAAAGAAGTCCTCCTCGGGAGCCAAACTAGGAATTGTGTGCTATATGCACTTTGCCTCAAAGGCGAGGTGACCTAAAAGGCACATTCTTGCCGTGTCACGGGCGGAGACTGGGCATGTAGATGGAAGAGGAACATGGGTGGGCCTCTTACAGCAGGCCCCAGAGCAGACCTTCTGCGAGAGACCCTTGGGCAATACTTTGCTAAAATATAACCACTTCTGGTTATAGCGTCAGTGCAATCAACACACCTGTGTGCACAGTGAATGACTTTATTCACAATTGTGTCTTTCCATACACTGTTGTGCTTCTGACCAAACAGTCCATTTTGTAGTGATGTGATGTAATAATGGATTTTTTGTCTTAACCCTGTATCCTGTCATCTGAAGCAGAAGATGTTGTTTACCCAGTCCTTTTCAAAGCTCTACCAGGCAGAGACTATTCCAGGAAAGGTGAGGATCAGAACTGGTACATTGGCTCCATTTTTTTCTTACTAAGCTCCTCCCACTGTGTTTGCTCATCTTCCCGTGGAGGGGTGGGTACTAACATCCAAGTGTTTCCTTTTCGCTCACCTCCAGCCTCTATCTCGCGGAGTTATGCATGATAAAGTTCTATAAATAGGGGACAATGCCGCATCTTGAAGAAAAGGCTGTTTCAGATTTTAATTTCACCGGTGGTATTTTTCTTTCCTTAAAACCCCAGTTCATCAGCTGAAGATATAGCTCTGCCAGCAGAGCGCTTGCCTGGCATGATGAATACCAGACAGATGGCAAAGGGAGGGGGAGTTAACTATTACAGGGAAACTTAAAGAGTAATTGGAAATGGCGTATTCTGTCAAAAGAAAGCATGTAATTGCTACAAAAGATAAATATAGAAACAAAAGAATGGGGTTCATTATGACACTTCGTGCAAACACATCATTGTACTTCGCTCCTATTCATCCCTCCCTCCCCCATCTCTAATCGTCCCTCTCTGTTCTGCTGGCCCCCTTCACCCATCTCCGCAAGAAGCTCCACTCCCCAACCCCCACCTCCCGCTTCTGCTTTTCAAGGCTTGGTCTGCTAAAAGTCAAGTTGTTGTTCCATCTGGGGAGTCATCAGAAGTCTGAGATACCACCCGGTGGCGGACCGTGTGTGTTATGAACCGATGACCAATAGATGGCGCTGTTTCTCCCATAGTCAGGAGTCCTTAGCTGAACTCCACCACAGCACTCTTAAAGACCCTACTGACGTGTTTGTAGCTCATCGATGGAGTGTCTGGTCTTCCTGACTTTGTGCTCGGAAGGCCTCTTCTTCCTGGTGGAAATCTGCAGGGCGACATCATCTATTCCATGAAGAGTCAGGGCATATCTCACCATCTCATAGAAAGATCGGTTACGTTATAGCAAATAGCATGCCACACCATCACGGCCTCTGCCATCCCAACCTGGAACCTTCCTGCTTAATGGACCACTATGGTAAAGGAGCTCTTCCTATACAAAAATACACAAGCTTCTCAGTACCAAGCAGTCTTAGTCTTCTAGATATTTCCAGACGCTGTCTGGACAACCAGTTTTTCTGTGTCTAGAAATCTAGATCTACTAACCTTGAGGTCACATGATGTTTTGCAGTCCCCTCAGATAGAGGTAAGAGGCAGAAAGGAAGCCATTGGCTCTGTGAGAATCTGGGTTTAAATAAAGGCAAACCGTCCTTCTGGAGAAAGCAGTACTCCCCCCACCACACACACACACACATACACACTCCAATTTCCAAGCTAGTCATAATTCACCATGAGCAGCCAGGGTCATTCAGGGACTAACCCTGTTCTTCCCATAACTGTTCTTAAAGAGGATTTCACTACCGGACACACAGAAATGAAGCCACATAAGGAGCCATTGGTCATTTTGGATTCATCATTCCACCGGACAGAAAAAGCACAAAGGATGTTGGCTGTGCTGGTTGGAACACTGTTTCAGAGTGCTCAGTGACAGGTATGTCTGTCAAGAGCACAAATGCCAGCCTTATTTCCCAGCAGGATCATAGCTGGGACAAAGACTGCTTTGCAGGTGATTCATTTTGGGAATGGAAGCCTAGGAACAAGGAAAGAGAGTAAATTAATCCAAGGAATCATTATTGAACAGAAGCAACTGTGACGAGCCTTTCAGAAGAGCTGTGTGGAATGTACCACAAAACTGTCCACCCAACACAACAACAGAAGGGGGTGCCTACATACCCTCCATCAGTCAGATAAAGCAGCCTTTTCTCCCTGCCACTGGTTTTTCTTTAAAGATTTTATTGTGTATAGAGTGTTCTGCCTGCATGTATTCCTGTATGCCAGAAGAGAGTACCAGATCTCATTACAGGTGGTTGTGAGCCAACACGTGGTGCTGGGAATTGAATTCAATTCCATCTCTCCAGCCCCGCCTCCCACTGTTTTAATATTTAAACTTCACGGTCTAAGCCATTATCCATGGGATATCGGGTAGAGGGAGAATTGAAACTGCTCAGAAATGATGCTCTTGAAGTAGGAGTGTTCCTGGCCCTTGTCATGAAGAGGAAAGATGGCTCACGTTAATTTTTGGAGGGAGAGTAGCTATATTACATTACATGGGAATATTGGGTACTTGGAGGAATCTTAAATATGGAGTAAGAATGGATGTTGATATTGGGTATCCAAAGAACATAAGGAATTAGTAAGTTATCATGTTTTCAAGTTACCAGGGACTCGTTAACACGTTTCCAGTCCTGAGGGGATTTTCCATCATTTGAGTCCCACCCCTCAAAGACAGAAACCAGAGGACTAGCTTTTCCAACAGCTATTCTAGTGACACATTGGTCAGCCCCTGGTACATGATCATTTAATCCAATAGAAGCTTTGTTGGGGAAGCAGGCACCATGCCTGAACACTGTCCAGGAGAGGGATAAGAGAAGCATCAGAATTCTGAGACCAACAGCCACAGAAGGTGCTCATGGTGCCAGTGGTACAAGCTGAAAGGTGGGCAATGGGCTGCAGTGGATCCTGATGACAACTCTCCTGTCCCATGGTTTAGGTGGTACTCCTGCTCAACTAGCTCCCAAGACTCATTTTTCTAACCTTAAGCATCCAGTATGGTTTTTCATTTGTTTATTTGTTTGTTTCAATAAACTTGCTTTCTGCTAGCTTAGAGTAGATTATGTTGAGGGTTTCTGGGAGGCCTGTCCCACCTATAAGGTCACACTGACTGCACTGTAGCTCATCCTTAGAGAACTGCCTCTTAGTTCTTGCCTGGCTTTTGTTGTTGTTGTTTATTTTTAAAACAATCTTATTTTACATACCAATCCCAGTTCCCTCTCCCTCCTATCCTCCCTCTCCTCCCACCATCCCCCCTCCCCAGCCTCCATCCACTCCTCAGAGAGGGTGAGGCCTCCCATGGGGAGTCAACAAAGACTAGCACATCACTTGAGGCAGGGCCAAGGCCCTCCCCCCTGTATCTAGGCTGAACAAGGCATCCCTCCATAGGGAATGGGCTCCAGAGAACCAGATCATGCACTAGGGATAAATATTGGTTCTACTGCTAGTGCCCCACAAACTGCCCAAAGCACACAATGGTCACCCACGTTTCAGAGGGCTTAGTTTGGTCCTATGCTAGTTCCCCTGCTGTCAGTCCAGAGTCAGTGAGCTCCCACTAGCTCGGGTCAGCTGTTTCTGTGGGTATCCCCCATCGTGGTCTTGGCCCCTTTGCTCATAATGGTTTTTTTTTTTTTTTTTTAGAGACAGGGTTTCTCTGTGTAGCCCTGGTTGTCCTGGAACTCTCTTTGTAGACAAGGCTGGTCTCGCACTCACAGAGATCCACCCACCTCTGCCTCCCAAGTGTTGGGATTAAAGGCTTGTGCCATCAGCCACTGCCACCTGAGTTTTCTTTGCTTTCTAACTGCAGGTGTCGTTCACTGTTGTGTGATGCCATTTTCCCGGTTTGAGGTGTGCCTTACTTCTATCTTTGGGGGAAAAAAGAAACAATGTATGATGTAGTTATCTTCATGTATGTGTCTAAGACCCAGCAAGTGACAGATAAGAAATGTGTGTCTTCTCGTTTTTTCATTGACTTGAGTAACAGTGATATTGATCAGGATGGGCAGCAGTTTGGATAATCTCTGTATATGTCACAAATTAAATCATGGTTTTAGATTCCACTGGTATAGATCTAATAGAAAATACACACAACTCCAAAGTTTTCTGAATTCTTTCCCCAATATTGATGATATCCTCTAGTTGTAATATTTTTATACAGCTTTTTCCCCCTCCTCCAGAACGTAGCTCTGCGTTCAGCCCACAAACACAAGAACATCTAATGTTTCATATATTAAATTGAGCTAGCTCTTGTTTGAAGTAAATAAATAATCACCTGTGGGTGTGAGAAGGATGAAAAAGACAGGGAAAGTCGTGTTAGGAACAGACAGCTGTCAAGGGAGATACGGGCTTCCTGTGTCACCAAAGCTCGTTAAGGATTCCAAATAAACCACACTTGAAGAGCAACTACTCTTGTTGATATTAGATGATGTGACTGATCGGGAGCTATGTGTGAACGCCTTTGGACTAAATGTGTAAGATGAAGTCTTAACAGAGAGACCCTGCTAATTAAGAAATATCAAGTGATCAGAGAGGGTTCCCCTGGCGACTGATAGAAACAGAGGCAGACCCACAGCCAAACATTAGGCAGAGCTCAGGGAAGAGTTGGAGGGAAGGGTTGTAGGAGCCAGAAGGGTCAAGGACACCACAAGAAAACCCACAGAACCAACTAACCTGAGCTTATAGAGGCTCACAGAGCATGAACTGACAACCAGGAAGCCTCCATGGGACCGACCTATGCACTCTGAATAGATGTTAGATGTGGTCTTCTTGTGAGACTCCTAAGAGCGAGAGCAGGGGCTGCCTCTGACCCTGTTGCCTGGTTTTGGGACCCTTTCCTCCTGCTGGATTGCCTCATCCGGCCTAAGTAGAAGAGGAGATGCTAGACTCACTGCAACTCTATATACCATGGCTGGCTGATATCTATGAAGGCCCCGTATCTGAAGACAAACAGAGGAGGAGGAGTAAGTGGAGGAGGGAAAGGTGTGGGGAGGAACTGGAAGGAGAAGAGAGAGGAGACATTTTGGTTGGGATATAAAAACAAACAAACAAAAAACCAAACAAACTCAATTAGCTTTCAAAGTATAACACCCCCCCCAAAAAAAAAAAACAAGAAAGGAAGGAAGGACGGAAGGAAGGAAGGAAGGAAGGAAGGAAGGAAGGAAGGAAGGAAGAAAAAAAGATCAAGTGAGTGATTTCATGCATCCTTACATTTTGCTTTGTAAATGTGTATTTTCAAATCTCCTATTCATCCAGTCATTCATTTGCTCCTTCATTCATTCAGCTGCCAGGCATTTACTGAGTAGCCATTTGGTAATGGACCCTGGGATGTTCCTGGGTAAACCAGCCTCTCCTTAGTTACTGCCATAAGGTTCTCGGAAAGAACGCCAGGCTGAGGGCCGGTTTAGGTTGAAGAAGAATATTCCTAGCTGTGGGAAATGAAGGGATGAAGTCATTCCATAAAACCTTGACCCAGAAAGAAGAATGGACAGTTCCAGAAAATCCCTGAAGGGTGACAAAGTAACAAAGAAACACGCCTGCATACACACCACCAGCATACACACATGCCTGCATACACACATGCCTGCGTACACACCTGCCTGCATATACACACACCTGCGTACACACACACATACACACATGCCTGCGTACACACCTGCCTGCATATACACACACCTGCGTACACACACACATACACACATGCCTGCGTACACACACACACACACCTATATACATGCCTGAATACACACATGCCTGCATACACACATGCCTGCATACAACATGCCTTCGTACATGAAGAGCTCAGCTTTGTCTTTAGGTTAAATTCCAAACATTTATTATGTTAAACAGAATGAAAGGACTCGAAGTCTAATCTCTGAATGCCACAATTATTAAATATTGTCAGTCTCCATCAAACCTCTTCCTCAGCCGCTCGCTTCTGAAGGATAGAGTGAATGAGAAGGGCCACTCCAGGGGAATCTCCCCACCCCCACCCACTTACACACCCTTCTAGTTGCCCTCTTGTGACTCCTTCCCTCCATCCTTCCACACGGGCTTCACCTTGAAGGAATTTGCTTATTTACCATGGATTAAGCCCAGTACTGGTTTAGCGGGGATGAACACGGAAACGAGAAGAATTTATTTACTGAGCCAAGAGGTTTTTGTCTTTGCTTCCTGTGACTCAGACTATATTCCTCGTCTGCTCAGCATCTTCTGATCACTGAGAATCAAGCCTTGCCAAGGTCTTCAACTGGCCCTCCTGCTCTTGCTTCACCCCAAACATTCTCCCGTTCATTCTGCCCCTTACTGGCCCTGGGTCTCTGTCCTTGCTTCTCTATCTCAGAGATATTTCTCCCAGATACCTGCCTTGCTCCGGCTCTCTCCTTCAGTGTCTCCTTAGAGAGGTGGTCTGTAGCCTCCCTGTACAAAGAGACCATCATGTTGCCTTTCGTCCTCGATTCTCCTGGCCGCCTTGTGCTCATAGCACACGCCTCTACTGTGTACGGCCTGCCTGATTATTGTCTCCCTTATACGGTCACAAGGCTGCTCTTTGGGATGAAAGCGGCAGCTTTGGTTTCCCCTCCCACTTAAATCAGTCTCTGGCGCACACTGTGCACTTAACATAGATTTGACGCGAGTGACCCCACAAATGAATAAACGCGTGGGGAACACTGGTCTCTCATTCTATGACCATGTCCATCTTGGTCCCATAATGTGGAGACGTCCTCCTTCACGCTCAGGCCCAGAGCCTTTTTCATGCTGTTGCCTTGCTCTTAAAGCATCCACAGAAATCTCGACTCTGAGGAATAACTCAGGAGCATAAGCTGGACGAGCAGAGGCCATGAGACAACAAGCGTCCCCCAGGTTCAGGAAGGCACACATTCCCTCATCCCTCCGGCACGCGATGTAGCCCTTTCTCCACACTCCACTGACCCCTGCCCACTCCCCACCAAGTTGCTTACTTCTCGCGCTCCACTGCTGGTAATGTGAGCAGCCCCAGAAGGACTCGAGGTCCTAAATCAAGTCCCCATTCGCTCTGGCCAAATCCATGCATCCTAACGACACCTGGGAGGAGGGTCTTTCCCCAAGGGAACTCCGCTCTTTCCCTTTGTGACCCTGGAATACATGGAATGATGCAGCAGAGAGTCAGCTGTGCCAACACTGCTAGGGGAAAGCCTGGCATCTTCTGCGACACCCTTTACGGTTATGTAGGTGAATCACACATTCACAGCTGATTAAATGCAATCTTTCCGTGTTCTTAACCTAGCACATTCTTCCCTGGATCCCCGTGGTAACTGATTTGTGTTTTGCCTGCTTTGTTTTGTTGTTACTCTTTTGGACAGGCTTGTGCAGACAGGATGTTCGCTGGTGCCTCCGCGCACCCCACGTGGTCCTCCCTCCAGCTCTCCCTCATCAGCTTTTCTTGAAACCCATTCCCCACTGCTGTGAACACTATTTAAACTGTTGCTTTATTTGGAGGATTCCTTATTTAAGAACTGGTTCATCCCTCTCAGTCGATACTGCATTAATCACGTGTGTTATCTCCTCAGATCACCTTTCACAGTTGGTTTAGTTTCAATTCCCAAGTTCATTTTATCTGAGAAACATGTCGGCATGATAGCGACTTACTGTAGCCACAGCAGGGGCACATAAAGGCGGGGCTGAGGCTGCGCTGTTGCGCTGGCAGACAGATGCTTGCTCCGATATGTCCACCTCACCGCCCAGCTCACTCCTTTGTAGGTGTTTGACTTATGCTCTGGGTCTCAGTTTTTCCAATTGCCAACAAGGACAACAGTTATTGCCTCTCTTTACCACTAAGGCTACTTCAAGGTTTGATTTGTCATGTTTGAGGAAGATTCCCCACCACCCCACCACCACATCACTGCACAGCAAGCCAACTGCAGAAAGGAAACATATAGCATGAACTGCCCTCCTTAGTATGCAATTTTAAAAAAATCACTTGGAAGATACCTTCGTGCTGACAACTTCAGATAGCTTTATTTTACTGCTGAGTAACTTAATATGTGATGCTTTGTAAATTAGTTCACATTCAACGTGGATAAAGAGAATGAAAATTTACATTGTCTTCACAATGCAGGGGAGGGGCTCTCTTTACTGTGTGACTGCTGCCAACGTTTCTGGAAAGTACATCAGCTTGTGGACCCCTCCTGAGAGGATCAGCAGTGATGACTGACTTTCAAGCCCACATAGCAAGACAATCATGAGGCAAGGACTGACTGTAATTCTGGAGTCTCTGAGATGCTAGCCTGTCATTTACCATGAGGCTCGGTAGCCTCCTTTCCCAAATAATTGCTCCCATTTAATAATTTTTTTAAAGCCATCAGGGATGCTTTCACAGGACAAAATAGGGAGGATTCGCCCACTTAGATATTAATCTTCAGGCAGTCCTAGTGACATGGGAATTTCTCGTAATGTGCTATGGGGGAAGTGCCAAAAAGGTAATTAAAATTGCTGTCATACCTTTAAGTGACTACAGACTCCAGGGTCCCTTGAAGGTCAGTCATGTAAAGCTTATTATAAAAATAAGCCCGGCATTCTTTGCAGAGTCACAAAGGGCAATATGTATTCTGGTTTAGAAATACAGTGTCTTGATGAAAACCTACGGAGCAATTTCTTCCAGGGGGAGCTGCCAGACTCACGAGTGGATGAGAATCTATCTAGAAGCACAAGACGCTGATGAGGTCTCATACAGCTAGGGATAGGTGACTGGTGTATGTGGGGGCTGGGGGCATTAACATGGATGTTGTGTAGGGAGATACAGAGTCTGTGGGATGAGCAGGCTGAAAGCAAATCACATCCCAGCTCCTTAGTGCTTTTTAGGAGGTTGTGAGGCAGGTCTCTTACTAATGCCCGGAGGCAACAGTGAGGAGAACCCCGAGAACCAGAATTGTCTTCTCTACCTCTGTGTTCATCTAATCAGAATGGAGAAAAATCTAACCATTAGTACGAAAGTGACTCTGGGATCAGTATCTTAAAAGAAAGTACAAAAGTGAGGTTTAGTGGTGGCTGCTTCTGGTCTGTTTTATTTTCTGAGCACCCGACGGAGAAATGAGAAAACCTCAACTGTGTCTTTGGGTGCACTTTAAACACTTAGGTTTAACGGACTGGAGCAGTTTGACAAGGTGAGGTGTAATGTGCTTGGCTTGTAGGGAATGTTTGAAGCCCACTAAAGGCATGGCTGAGTGAAGCTCAATTCAGGCATGGCCGAGATTCTAAAGCAAGTATTTATGGGCTCATCACAGTCAACTTGACAGGCAGGCAAAGCCGTAAAGGTCAAAATAGAAGATATTCTGTGATTTAAGAATGAACTGCCCTATGCTTCACATCTGGCTATGATGATGTGGTACCTACTCTGTTTTAGGAAATTGTTCAACAGAGAACCCTGACTGACCTAGAGGATCAAGCATCTAGTGGTACCTCTAGGCAGCTTGCAAGGCTCTGTGCACTTTCTAGACTCCCCAGAGGGTGTCACTCCACACGTACACATGAACAGAAGAGAATGCATAGAGGTCCTGTGTGGACCTAAAGATTCCTTCTGGAGAAACCTGAAGCTACAGTTCATCTCCTCTCACAACATTCATGGAGATCAGAGTCTTGGCCATTTATTAAGGAAAAGGTGTCATTTTCACAATGGCCCATGCACTTCATAAATGTCAGCCCTGCATCACTCAGGAGCTCAATCTCCCAATTTTAGGAAACCTGGAGAAGGGAAACACTTGGCCAAAGACCGACAGGCTAGTAAGTAGGAGGACCTGATGCTGAGGTCAACACCGTGGGGCATTTGCCCCTCCCACTCATGGTCATTTACCCACAATCGTCAGAAGTGTTTTCCTTCAGCCTGAACTGAAGTCTTGCTGGTCCCACAAATTGAGCAATGATTAGAGCCAGCTTCTGGAGAACATCTGGAAATGAAGTTCAATAAAGAAAGTGCTGGGACAACCCATGCACATGCTCAGCCACATGTCCAGGCCCATGGTTTATCAAGTTCAGGGCATTCCATCCTGCGTGGCATAGAATTTACAACGAAACTTTATTTTATTTATCTATTTTTGCCTTTTCTATTTTTCTTTAAATTATTTTATCTTCCCCTGTCCCTTTTATTTTTGGAACAAAAACCACAGTTTTTCAGGCTGGGAATGTAGCTCAGTTCGTAGAGTGCTTGCCTAGCACATGCAAAGCCCTGTATAGTGATATTTTATTGTGTTTTAATAAATAAAGCTTGCCTGAAGATCAGAGTGCAAAGCTAGCCACACTTGTCAGCCATAGAGGCCAGGCGGTGGTGGCACACACCTTTAATCCCAGCAGCCACACTAGTTAGCCAACAGAGGCTGGACAGTAGTGGTATACATCTTTAATCCCAGCACTAGAGAGTAATTTAAGGCAGGATGAGTCAGAAACTTACTCTTTTTTCAGTCTGAAGATTTCATAGAGGTAAGAGCTCTCTAGGGGCTTGGCTACTATAGCTCTCTGATCTTTCAGCTTGAACTCCAGTATCTGTTTCTACAGATATTTGTGCTACAGCCCTGGGTTCAATCCCCAGTCCTTTGCAAACCACACATGGTGGCATGTGCCAGTAATACTGTCACTTAGGAGGGTGAGGCAGGAGGATCAGATTTAAAACAAAAGCAACAAAATGGTGGGAGGGGCTAATTTTCTTTTGTTTTGTTTACCTTTTTTTTCTTTCTTGAGACAGGGTCTCAGCAACACCAGCTGATCTTTCCAACTTGCCATGTAGCCAAAGATGACTTTGATCCTCCCAAGTGTTGGCCTGCAGTGTGTGCCACCTGTCAACTACCTAGTTCTAAAATATTACGAAGATTTGGTCATCTTTCCTATCTTCCCCCACGACCAGTTTACTGGCCAGTCTTGCCAATGCCAGCTCTGAAACATATCCGTTTTCCTTGCCATCTCCCCAGTCCAGGCCATCATCGCATCTCCCGTGACATCAGGGCTGGTCTCGGTCTCTTCAGACCCCCTTTCTAGCCAGCTGCAATCCTAATATTCCTAAAATGGAAACGAGAACAAATCCTTCTCCTTCATTAAGCCCTTTAATTGCTTCCCACTTCCAGAACAAAGTGCTGCATCCCACTAATGGCATCCAGCAAGGTTCTGCTGGCCTGGGGACCTCACCTCTGCCTGCCCTTTGTTTTCTCTTCTCCAGACCTTTGATCTTCTGTTTCCTACCTGTAGCAATTAGCTTAGAGATTCCAAGGAGAACAATGGGAGTCCAAGCATGTGGGTATTGTTCTAACAATGAGTGCTGAAGGAGGCAAAGAGAACACAGGCACGCACACACACACACACACAGAGAGACACACACACAGAGATACACACACACACAAAGAGATACACAGACACACACACATGGATACACACACACAGATACACAGACACACACACACAGATACACAGACACATGGATACACACACACAGACACATGGATACACACACACAGATACACAGACACACACACACACAGATACACAGACACACACACACACAGATACACAGACACACACACAGAGATACACATACAGACACACGCACACACACAGAGATACACAGACACACATACACAGACACACATACACAGATACACACACAGACACACGCACACATACACAGATACACATATACAGATACACACCCAGACACACACACACACACACAGAGGCAATAAAGATGGAGGGACCTGGGGGGATGACTCAGTGGGTAAGAGACCTTGCTGTGCAGGATAGAGACCCAACTTTGAACCCCAAGTACACAGGCATGGCCTCATACAACTGTAACCCAGCCTTGGAGGACAGAGACAAGCAGATCCCAGGAGCTTAAATGAGCTTCAGGTTCAGGGAGAAACCTCAAGGGAATAGGAAGACAGTGATAAAGGAAAATGCTCAGCACCGTCCTCTGGCCTTTTCTTGCATGCACATGGATGCATGTGTCCACGCCCATGCATGTGATATGTGCATATGCACGCACAAACACACAAGGAAAGAATCTTAATTTATAGATAACCAATTTGTTTTCCTTTTACAGTCACTCCAGGTGGACACACTCAGATGGAACAGTTGAGAACAATTAAAACGCTTGCTTTGAAGGTTTGTGAAAATATAGGTTGCATACAAAGAGGAAATATATTGAATAGCCATATTCCCAGGATGCAGTTGGGTACCCTAAGCATCTTTAAGCATTTGTGGTTGTCCTGCAGAACAGAGAACTCCCACTCCTTCTGGTGAAAGGACAAAGCCCCGGAGAAATACAAATGCAATTTAAAAGAGCTCTTGGTCAGTATAGCCATTTGCATTCAAAAGAAATTATTTCTGAAGCAACCCTCTCAGAATTTCAATTAGAGATGTAAAATGTCCGCACATAAATGGGAAGGTTTAAATTGAGGTGTAGAATCATATTGAGGTTACTAACTTAATAATGTTTGAGCCATCAAATAAATGTCCCATCCTGCTTTGTTCATAATGCATGCAAGTTATATCCAGGTTAGTTTGGGTTAATAGTCCCTTTAATTATCCTAATGAGCCTTCCTGGCTTGCCAAGCTATATTCTCCTTCCATTTGGCCTCATCATACACTGTCTATTTTTAACAGCTTCCCTAAAATGGGTGTCAAGGGAGTCAGGGATGTCTAGGGAAGGAGAGTTTATATCTGTGACTCTGAATTCATGCATTGATTCTACAGAGATTTAAGAGCACCTCCTGTGCACCAGTCACCAGGCAGTGGAGACAAAGCAGGAACAAGGCAGGTTGCGCCTTGCAAGAGTCTAAAGTCTGGTTAATGCTGGTTAGCATGCAATCAGCCTGTGGAGAAGAACGGGCGAGGAGAGGGGTTATGGCATCGCAACCCGTTCAGAGATGGTGTCTAGGAGGTTTGTGATTTGGTTGGTGTTCCTAGCAGGAGGACCACCCCAAGTGGACCTAGAGGCAGCATCTAGGCACTGAGCACCCCTGGCACTCGGCCCTCATCACTGTCCCGGGAGCACATGGGCCTTCTATTACCTATCCTCAGGACCCTAGGTATTTCTTCAACCCTGTTTAGTTCACCTGTTTCAGACCCTGTTATCACTCTGATTTCAGTTTCAACTGAGAGATCCTCAAAAAGCACCTCCCCACCTCCAAAAATGTTATGTGAGCTGTAAGAACGAGGCGAAGGGAAATGCACACTGACCACAGTGAGATGGTCACCCAAGACAATCTTGTGGCAACAGCTGTCGAATTATTTTAATTCTGTATATATGCGATTTGGGGTTGGAAAGAAGACATTTATTTGTCTACCTGTGCCTTACTTCATTTTATTGCTGCACGAGCTTCGCACTGGCAGGAGCCTCTGTCCAGCTGCATTGGTTCCCATGCGACCAGCAGAGCACTCGGCTCATGTTAAGCATTCCAGAAATATTTGTTGAAACATTTAATTCATTTTATAGTGGATAGTATGTCTGACAATCTTGACTCTTAAGAACTCCTGGGGGTCCAAAGAAAGAGGCAGTGTTTCCTCAGAGTGGGCAGTCAAGGTTCTAACAAACCAAGTAAACCACAACAGGACGGTTCAAAAGAGGGGCGATGCGGACCCTTGACTCTCTCCTCGGTGCTTTGGCTAAATCCAGCTTCGCTAAATGTTATCTCTTTGCGGCAGGTAGATGAGATTTTTTTTTTCAGCCTGCAATCTCAGATGCTCTGTAAATCCACTCATCATTCAGAGACTGGGGCAGGGGTGGGGGAGGTGGGGACCTTTTCGGATCACTACTGAAGAGACATAAACACAGATGGGCCAAATGTCCCTAGACTTTCTAAGGCTAAGACCAGCCACTGCTGAGGAGTCCCTGACCAAGGCTTGGCTCTTCCTGGGCCTTTGAATCTACTCTTGGGTTATGGGAGCGTATGTACCAAGAGCTCCAGTATCCCTGGACACCCTGATACTGCAGGGTGGGTACAGGTAACCACATGCTCACCATCTTCTTCCCTTTGCTGTCTCTGGGCTGCCCTTGGGCTCTCCCAGCCTAGAAAGTTCCTCCCGTGACTCTCTCACCCCTAGAGCGGCTGTCTCCTCACTTCAATGAGCATAGCTACCTTTACTTACGGCCCATCAAAATCCCCCGAGGCAAAGAAGTCTCGCCACGTGAATGCAGTGAAAAGCAGGGCAGAGAACGAGCCTAGAATATCAAGACATTTTCATCCCACACACAGTTCCGCTCAGCTATTTCAACTAGTCTTGTTCAAATGCCAGTTAAAGAAACACCCCCAAGATGGGGGCCAAATGCCCGATATTGACAACATTCGATCGCTCCCTGGACAGTAAACAGAAGGAAAGGAAATCTTGGCGGCGCTCCTTCCCCATGTTCCCAGCTCCCAGAATCAAAAAGCTCTTGCCAGCTTCCGTTTAAATTCTGTCAACTCCCCCAGCTTCCTAAGAAACTGTCTGGTGTGTAAGCCTTTCCACCTTCTGCAACGGAGAAGCCTTCTTCGGCTCTCACCTCAAACCTCTAGAAAGAGTCCCTGAAACTTCAAAGGGAACTCAAGACACTGCGCTGGTGGGTAGAATATAGATGTTCAGGAGTCCCGACATCTTCTACGGGGAACCTTTCAACAAAGACTTCAAAGAAAGTGCTCTCCTGCTTTGAGACTTTCCCACATAAGTAATAAATGAAAATAATTGCCCCTTTCTAGATGTTTCTGATTTTATCTAGAGAGACTGGGTTGTTAAATAGGCTGGAGGACTAAGAATGTGCCTGAGGCCTCGGGGGTGCGTGAACCCTCATGGGAGCATTTGAGGGCCCTCTGGTATCTGCTCCTCCCAACAGCCTTCAGGATGGCTGGTGGTTGGAAATAAACTCTATTCTCTTTGGGAGTAACTACTGTTTTTCTTTTCTAAATACTGAGTTCATTAGGTATTGAGACAGGGTCTCAAGGTAGCCAAACTCACTTTGTAGTAGCCAAACAAGACCTTGAATTTCTAACCTCTGGCCTCTCCCCAAATTCTGGGATTACAAGCATGTGCCAGCAGGCCCAGTTTATGAAGTGATGGGGATTAAACCCAGGTCTTTGACATGCTAAGCAAGCACTCTAAAACTGAGGCCCATCTTCAGCCACTAAATCAGGGGTTTTAAAGAAGGATGTTCTTCCGGTGAAATTAAAATGTGAAACAATGTCTCATTGAGGGTGTGACATTTCCCCCTATTTATAGAGCCTTCCGATACCTGTCACATGAGAAAGGAGCTGGTGTTGAGCTGCAGGGAAAAGCTTAGGCGTCAGTGTCTACCCCCCTCCCTGGGAAGATGATTTTAAAGAGGAAAAAATGAAGTAAGTGTTCCCATTCTGGTCCTCGGCTTCCCTGGGAGAGTCCCTGCCTGCCAGAGCTTTGAGGAGGACCAGATAAAGTAACAGCTGGGAAAACGCACAGCCCAACTGGGCACTGAAGATCAGTGCTAAGTAAGTTAGCTAGCTGCTCAGTTGGTAATTTAGGAGTAAGTCGCATTCTGCCCCTTGTGATCAGTCCCAGATGTGCACAGATGTGCATCAGGATTATCTGGTGTTTCTTTCTTCTTCTTCTTCTTCTTTTTTTTCTTGTCTCAAAATCCAAGCATATGCTCACCTGTGGACCTTGAGTTAACTGTCCCGCTGAAGAACTTTCCAGGTGTTTTTGATGTGCAGGTGTGTGAAGTTGAAAACTCAGGAGGCCAAGGACCACATGCATCACTGAATGAATACCAGACAGGTGGCAAAGGGATGGGGACTTAAATATCGTTGTGAAATTTAAAACTTGAAATTCAAAAGTTTGGAAAATGGCATCTTATGTCAATAGCAAACATATAATTGCTATGAAAAGATAAATAACAATGACCAGCTCAATCAACATAAAACAAGTAGGCTTCATATAGTTTGGGCTCAGCACTCAGAGGGCCCAGACAGAAGGATTACTGCAGGTTCAAGGCAAGCCTAGGCTACACAGTGAGCCAGAGGCCAGACTACAAAGCAAGACCTGACCTCAAAAAAAAAAAATCAAATCAACAAAAAAAATAATTGAAAACAAAACAGAGTTCTTGGCTGTCCTATGTCTAGGGAGATTTGTTGACCCAGCTAAAAGACAGAGAAAAAATACACCTAAAGTAACAAGGGGGCAGTCATTTAATGCAGAAACCCAGTTAACATAAAGAGACACAAAGCCAAACAAGAGACAAGACTTCAAACGATACTGCATAGTGTTCCGGATCAGTTCTTACACAACTGTTCTATTGTTCTTATGCATTTGAATCCAGTACAAAGACAGCACGTTGACTTCAATTCATTAAAAGTAATAATAAGGCAAAAGAAGGAGAATCCTCTGGTGACAAGAAACAGCCACAAAGAATGCACAAATATCAGGTGCTGACACAAGACACCATTAGGACACGTTCTGAAGATGCTGCATTAAAATCGAACAAGCCTGATACAGTGACAAGAAAATTATACTCGTTTCATTATGAATCCTTTTGCAAATAGAAACGACTCTCTGGAGATCGTTATATACAAACTTTCTGAAATAAATGGAAATCGTACAAATTTTTCCATTGCCGTTCCTCTTTTCTGATGCCTATAAATGTCCCGTGGCACTGTTCCTCCTTTCATACAGTCAAAGCATAAATAGTCATTAAAGCACTTGAACCCACAGTAGTCTTGTCCTCAGAAAGGTTGGGAGGTTCTGTATGATTTTCTATCAATCATCTGGAAAGGGCTGCAGGCAACAGGTTGGAATGTAAAAGACCTCTTTGTGCTTGGAACCCTGGTGTGAACTCAGTTCCACTCTGATTAGGAGTGACCCACCCCTCTCGGTAGCTGGGCCTTCTCGCATACAGACAGTTATACCGTGGAGTCCCGGCCGGACTTTAGATGTGCAATCTTGGTCCGGCTAATAAACGGATAAGCGATGCAGAGACCTCCAGCTGCCACAATGAAGCCTAAACTGCACCAGGCACAGAAGATAGACCAGCTGTAGCCATGTTCCACATCGTGAGGCAGGCTGTAAATTAGCTTCGGGACCCGGTTCAAATCATAGGAGATGCTGGCAGCGTACGTGCAGAGCGAGATGGTGCAGAAAATTCCTGAGAGGAATACAAAGAGAACAGAATGATCAGTTGTGCTTTTGTTGTGTCCAGAGAAATGCCAGACAAGCCTCGGTGAAAATCAGATCACTCCAAATCCAGGAACACCTGGAATTCTATTACTTGAATGAATTCATTCCGCAAGCATCGACAAATAGAAGGGGAAATTCAGATAATCTGAGCCACTCAGATTTGTTTTGCCTAGTTTAGGTAAAAATGCATGTTTCAATTCAGTTTTGTTCTTATTTTTTTAATAGTTTTGTAAAAAAATCTGGTCTTGCCGGGTGGTGGTGGCACACACTTTTGATCCCAGCACTTGGGAGGCAGAGACAGGTGGATCTCTGTGAGTTCAAGGCCAGCCTGGTCTACAGAGCAAGTTCCAGTCCAGGACTGTTACATAGAGAAACCCTCTCTTAAACGTGCCCCCCCCAATGTCTTTGGTTTTGTGTGTGTGTGTGTGTGTACATGTATGAGTGTTATGTGATGGTAACTATGCATGTGCAGCTATACATGGAGGTCAAAGGGTAATTTCAGGTGCTAGTCTTAAGGTGCGCTCCACTTTTGTTTTGTTTTGTTTTGTTTTGTTTTGAAACAGGGTCTCTCATCTCTCCCAAGCCTGGAGCTTAACCAAGGTTGGGCTGGGCTGTGAACCTCTGTCTCCCCAGTCCTGGGAACAACCTCCAGTTCTCAGGAGCTATCTCCCAGGCCATGTGTTTTGATGCTGTTGTTTGTTTTCCTGAGAAGGGGTTTCATTTAGTCCAGGTTCTTCTTGGAACACACAGAGGATGAACTTGCATAACTACCTCTTGAGTGCTGGGATCACCAGCATGTACCACCACACTTGGTTTCAGGCAATGCTGGAGACTGAACCCAGGGCTTCCTGCATACGAGGCAAACACTCCACCAAATGAGTGGCATTCCCAGCCCTTAAGATTTCTGGGTTTTTTTTGGGGGGGGCAGAATCTAACAGTATCTCAAATCTAACATAATACAGTAGTCATTTCCTTTACTCTATACCAAGCCTACATTTTCATAGAGTTGTACTCATTATACAAAGTCATCTTTTCTTTTCTTTTCCTTTTTTGTACACATTGGTTTTATTATAGCAAGGCAACTTGTACACTTCAGCATTTACAGTGGATTATTATATTTATCATGTTGCCTGTAAAATTAAATGAATTACTAGAAGTGGCTATGTTTTTGTGAGATACAGAATCTATCACACACAAGGCCTTCAACAACTTTTTAAAAAAATAAAATAAAATAATGAATATTTCCAAATAATATAAACTATGTCTAGAAATTTGGAATTGATATAAAAATCTTAGTAAAGGTATCGTGCATGTCAATCATGCAAATTGTAATTAATTTGAGTGACTAATATATAACAATATTTTACCTTATCATATCAATTACGTATATATACAATTGTCCTTCAAGAACACTAAAATCAGCATTGGGCAGACAAAACAAGGGCTCATATGGTAAAGTTCTTGCCTTGCAAGCATGAAGGTCTTGGTCTGATATCCACATAAAAGTTGGTTATGGGGGCACATACTTATAATCACAGCATTAAGAAGGGAGAGACAGGCAGATAGACTCTTAGGGCTTCCTGGCCAGCCAGCTTAGCTCACTGGCCTAGTAAGGGACACTGTGAAAATGCACAACTCAGAGATTGTCACCTGAGGTTGTCATCTGACCTCCACATGCAGGCGCACACGCACACATACACCACTTATAAACGTGTTTCTTCGTGTCCACATGATAGTCCGAGGATGTAGATGCTTCTTGCTCCCTGATAGACCCTCAGAAATGTTTTATGGAGGTGAGCATAGGATGAGAATGGGGTGTTTGCAGAGTTCGTGAAATAAAATGAGCAAATGAAAACAGAAACTGGCGTTCAATCAAGTGTCAGAATGTCCAAGCCCTACAGTCTCTCATCATGCCCTGGATTATTGCTGTGGGCAATGGACGCCTCTTCCATTGCTGGGAAATGGCTTTCATATCCTTGGGGATACACGAGGCACGGCTTTTAGAACTGAGAAGACAGAGGCAAAAGGAAGCAAAAACTCTACCCTGTCTTAATCGGCAGCTTCGGAGATCAAAGCCACTAGCAGAGAAGCCAACTCAGATCAGGTGGCAGCTCGCAGGGAATAAAGATCACCCTAAATCCTAATGGCGTTCCACAAGCTCTAGATGTCTGCTTCCATTTGAATCACACAAAGGCACATTACCTAAGTCTTTTTCCAAATGTGCACTTGGAAAATAAATAATCCAAAATAAAAGTACTCTGTCTGAAATAATTTGGTATTTCCTGCTTTTTGTCTGGCTTTCTAAGCTCAGAAATAAATGATTTTGTTTGTCTGAAAAGGATAAAGTAGTAATATTGTCTGACTTCTTTCTGCTCTGCCCCATTTTTTTGTTTGTTTGTTTGTTCTAGAAATGGGGTATCTCTGTGTAGCCCTAGCTATCCTGGAACTCACTCTGTAGACCAGGCTGGCCTCAAACTCAGAGATCTGCCTATCTCTGCCTCCAATGTATTGTTGGGACTAAAGACGTATGCAACCACTACTGAGTTCTGCGCTGCTTTTTTGTTTGTTTGTTTGTTTTTAGCAGTAGACATATTACCCGAGTTGTCCGATAGGGAAATGTGGATGGAAACCATTCTTTCATCGAGGGAAAGACCACTTAAAAGAGTATGTCCTGCTTTTGCCAAACCCGGTGAAAAGCAAATGCCCTTACATCTGTCCACACGACTGCACCGACAACAAAAACCATGCTTGTGAACAACAAGACCCTAAAGGAATGCTGATGCTAGAACAATAAGGCTGTTGGGGGAAAATTGATCTCTGGAAAATCAACAGGTAAACCATAATGACCTCTTCCCAGGGAAACAGCTTCACTCTGCGCTCAGAAGTCCGCATACAGCTGGCTGCCTAAAAGCAAGCATTTGTACAAGCAGCATGATGTTAATGGCCTCTGAAAGCTTGAGTTCAAACTCAGACTTTCCAAGCATCCTTTGATGTAAAACACACTGGGCTGGGCTGCAAGAAATATTCATTGTAGTCTCGGCTCCATGTGACCCTGATATTGCCTTGCCCTTGAGCCTTTGTGTAGAACTTGCCAACGCAAGTCCCTTATAACGCTCATAATTCTGCTAATCCCAAATAAGGCCCAGAATAAGTATATTCCCTAAGACCTCTCTGTGACTATAGTACTACTAGGAAACTAAGCTTTAAAAAATGCAGCAGCTCACATTGCTTTCTGAATAAATCCCCTTTGATTTTATCTAAAATGTTGACTTTTCCGAGCACTCTTCTCTCCAAGAACTCCATGAAGCTGCTTTTGGTGTGAGGCATTTTACTGTCACACCCTGAGTTCATGCTGAATAAGAAAGGATGCTAATCTGAAAACATGGTCAGGGCAAAGGTTTCTCTCGGCCTCGTGTTTCCCGGGCCCTTGGTGAGAACAGTCCTCATGGACACTGTGTGGAGTGTATCTAACTGGATTTCTTTTCTTGCCCAATATGCCAGTGGCTGAAGCTCCCTACAGCTTAATCTGTGCCTCTCCTGGGAGCAAAATATAGACAATTTTGGAATACTTTTTAGTTCCGCCCTCACTCTTGGATCTAACTTGCCTGGTGTTAAAATTCGGAGTTTAAATGTGCATCAAAGGCCATGAGTCTATCTTGTTTATCAGTCTGTGTGTGTTACATATAATAATAATTGTTTGTCAGTGGTGGGCCAGAGAAAGGAAGTTGACGTGTAATTACCCCATGAGCCAAAAAGTCTGGAGGAAAGCAAAGACAGTGGGGGGAGGGGGCAAGAGAGGTTAGAGTTAGCCTCTTTTTCCAGATCACAGCACCAAATGCTAAATATAATAATAAATAGAGTGGCCAGTTGGGGAAAGGCAGGTAATTATGTGGCAGCCTCTTTCCGGAGCCGACCACTCTCTTATTGTATTTCACAGCGAGTGTGACTGGGAGACAGTGGAATCTTGGGCAGATGGGGACTGGTAGAAGGAAATTAGGTCACAGTGGGGGAATCCTTGAGGGGGCTATTGGAACCCCATAGGCTTTTTCTGGCTGTGGGCCCAAAGCAATGGGGCTAAGGGACCATGGACTGAATGAAGACTCTGATATCCCCCAAACCAAACCAACCTTTCTTCCTTTTCAATGGATTTACCCAGGGATCTTGTCACAGCTATAGACGCTAACACATCTTACAAATTTGATTGTCCCTTTCTCTGGCTTTTTTTTTTCTTCCTTACCTGTATTTATTTTACCATGAAATACCTCATGCTTCTCCCTGCCACTCAGGTCCTTTTTGGGGAAGAGATACTCATCAAACTGATACAATTTTATCTCCTTGCCTCCTGGCGCAGTGTCAGGGAGACCAGGCCTACTGGCCCACCCAGGTGTTCCCTGTCTGTCATTCCCTTTTCCCACAATGCCCCCTATGGTTTCTAACGCTGTCTTCCCTCCTTTTGAAAGCTTTTGGGGGTTGTTCTAGAGGAGACAAGAAACCAAGGAGAGATGGAGAAGAAGAGCTATTCCATCCAGACCCTCGCACCCTGAGCAAGTCTGCAAGGGACTCGTGGCTAGAGATGTTCTTGGTTCCGTGGAAGGGCTTATTCATGATTGTACAAGGACATGTACTGAGATCTTGTAAAAAGAAGCTTGTCACATGCAAGATTATTATATTTTTAAATCCTCCTGGGTATAGCATCCCTTTAATCCCAATACTTCAGAGGCAGAGGCAGGTGGGTCTCTGTGAGTTCAAGGCCAGCCTGGTCTACATAGTGAGTCTCAGGACAGCCAGAACTACGTAGTGAAACCCTCTCTCAAAACAACAAATAAACACATAACCCTAAATTTGATCATATCAGGAAAAAAAAACGCTTGTTTTAAATTACAAAGTCATGCCTACTGCAGCCAGATCCATAGTTTAGGCTTTGCTAGAAGCTCCACTTTAAAACCCTCACACACCTTAGAGTGTTCACATGCATGACCTTGATAAAGCTACTGTAGCACAATGTACTACAGGCAGAGAGGCACGGAACTGAAAACAGCGGTTCTCTCAGAATTTCAGAGGCTGTGAATCTAAGTTCAAGGCATCGGTATAATGTCTTGCCTCTGAAACCACCTTCCCTTGGACACGGCTGCCTTCGCCTCACATCTTCACGTGTAAATATTCAAAGCTCCCCCTTCTCTAAAACCAGCACCATCTCCACTAGCTTATGGCACAACATGTTGCCCTAATTTCATGTGAGTTTTCCTTTAAAGTCCTTGTTTCCAGGTTAGGTCACACTTTCAGCTCCTGACGGCTGGGGAGCCAACATATAAATTGTGGAAAATTGAACTTAACCCTTAGTATTGAGTGTGTTGGGTCTGTGAATTGAACAGAATATACTTCTATTTATTTTACAGGTCTTAGCAAGACTGTGCTGTCTTAATGCACTATATTACCACCTATTTATTATCGTCTATGTCCCAGACCTAGTTCTGCTTAGATGAGAAGTAGTTTTATGTTATCTAAAAGGATCACATAAAAGCTCTGGAACCCAAAGCATTCTAGCATTTCCTGACCTGCATTGAAAGCAAAGGTAGTAGATACTTGGATTATCTGTAGTTTCTACATATTGGCTAACAGGCTCATAGAGTCAAGAAAGCCTGCTAAACAAAACTGAACTCTACAATTGGCTGGTTAATACCCTTTTAAGAAGTAATTCATGGGGGGTGATAAGATGACTCAGTGGTTAGCACTTGCTGGGCTTGGAGGGTCAAGGTTTGATTTCCAGCCCCCACATTTTGGCTCACACTAGCTGTAACTCCAGTTTCAGGTGATCCAGTGCCCTCTTCTGGTGTCCTTGGGCACTGCATGCACATACTACACAAATACACGTGCAGGCAAAACCACTCAGACACACACAATACAAATGAATCTTTTTAAAAAAAACTTTTAAAAAAAAAGTAGTTCCTACCAAATTGTCCCATGAAGGAATTGCCTACTCATCAAGTTACTTCAGGTAATACGTCATTCTTGTCAGCAGCAGTTTAGTTCATACAAAGTACAAAGAGAGGTGTTTCTGCATGCAAACATTCAAAAAAAACCTAAAATCTACCTTGAGGATCCATACAGAGAGAAGTCAGCGCTCCACTCTCCCCTCTAGCTTTCCCTTCCCCTCTTTTCTCCCCCAGCTCATACTTCCAGCCCAGCCAGTGGCCCCAGGAGAAAGAGGTCCCCGTCCTGAGCTTGCTCCTGGCTACAGCTGGGCATATCTTCAAAGCGTGAATAATTACCGCTTTCCTGACAACCCACATATGCAGCTACTTCTCATAAAATATTAAAGGGTTTTCTGCCGATATTCTTAATTAGAACACACCATGACATCACAGAAGAGCAGGACTGGAGGAGATATTTTTAGATGGGGACAGCAAATAAATTTACGCCACTGTCCCAGATTGTCGGCCCGGTTTCTTGCCCTAAAACCTCGGAGGTGCCCATGGCCAGCTTGGAAGTTGTAATTAGGCTAACCAGGCCCCTTCTTCTTTCGATCTCCCTCCTTCGAAGTGCTTAAAAGGCTCAAGAGTAGAAGTTGCTTCCCTATGCTTAGCCTGCTTGATAAACAACCGACTACAACACCCAGAGGCATAAACATCGATTTTCTTTTCCATATGCCTTCAGAAGATAGCCTGCCCTTCATTCTGGTCTTTCTGCCCTTTCAGCAAAAAAAGACTTGCTCCTTTTCACATAGATTAACTCAAAAAGCCTCACCTCTGCCCTCTTAGCTAAATGATGTGGCAGGCCTTGTAGAGGCAGACAAAACTCATAAAAAAGTAAACAAACACAATGAAGAGATCCACGATCTCCAATTCCTTAAAAAAAAAAAA
>PVIU01002949.1:0-157542 GCA_004026605.1 Ondatra zibethicus
AAAAAAAGGCAAGGTTTTAAGTTTTATTGTTAAAACGGGAGTGTAGCCTCAAAATAGCACTTGGTAGTGAAATGTCTGTCTTTTGTGCATTAATTTCAAAGATTCTACAAGGAAGCAAGACACAGTTGACCACAGAGGGAACTACAGCTCAGGGTTCCAAACCTTCGTGAAAACTATCACGAGACTAAGGAAAAGTTAAGTGTGTGGTTTAAATAAATGTACGCTGGAGTAATCCACATAACAATTAGGCATCCAGTTTGCTTTGACTGGTATTTGTGGAAAAGGGGATTGTGATGACTTGCGTTTGTGTTTATGTGCAATCCAAAGGTAGCGTGTGGGGGGGATTGGGGCTGCACTAGATGTCTTCTGTGCGGGCCCCCTGGATTTCCTTTGAACTCTTCTTCATCATTACTTCATGCAGCAGTTTGTCTTTGTGTTGGTAGAAGGGAAAGGAAAAACACAGGAAACCAGCCTTTCGTTTCTAAATTAAAGCTCTGCTGTGCTGATTGCTTAAATGGCTTTTCAGAGGCAAAATAAGTGGGAACACTAAAATTCCTTGTTTCTACAGACCACGAACTGGGCCCGCCACCACTACCATCACTTTTTTTGTAATTCTCAGTAGTAAACAGAACAGGTTTCAGTGTATTTTACAGATACTTTAAATCAGTGGTTCTCAGTTTGTGAGCCAAGACCCCTCAGGGGCAAAGGACCCTTTTGGAGGTGTAGAAAACACAGATACTTACATTATGATTCATAACAGTAACAAAATTACACCTATGAAGTAGCAACGGAAATAATTTTATGGTTGGGGGTCAACACAACATGAGGAACTGTACTAAAGGGTCGCAGCATTAGGAAGCTTCAGAACCACCGCCTTAAATGGGCTCAGGGCTTTGTTTTGTTTGTCGTTTTCCAGTTTCACTGCCATTTAGAGAAGATAACGGAAGATGAAGAGAAAAAAATACAGGCAAAGGATGCAATGAGGGACCTACTGCCATGTAATTTCTGAACCTGGAGGAGTTGAGTCCTCAACCTTCCACATTTTTCTGGACAGCGAATCGAGGTTGGGATGTTAAACCCGCTGAAGTCCCGCCCTTTTTACACTGCCCTATGCTGCCTCTACCGTTAGATGGGGAAACTGCAGGTAAAGGGTAAAGGCGAGAAGGCGGTGGGCTGGGGAGGGGTAAGTTAACTACCCGAGTTCAACTGCTTGAAATTTTGTTTTAACTGAAAAGAAAAAAGAAAAAAAAATCAGCACTCTTGTTCTAAAATGAGAGAGCTAAATAGCTACCGCTGAGTTCCTACGAAACTCAAGGACCGCTCTCGAAAACATAGCTCGATCTCCCCTCCCCCATCTCGTTCCGTAGGATGGAAGGGACCTGTCACCCTAAAACGTATCCTGAGCGGGCTCTTTTACAAAAGACGCTCTCATCTGGGTCTTAGGGGTTCCTTTCCACCTTTTCTCTCTCTGGTCGTGAGGCCGAGCCACACTGGCACCTCATGTGGACAGGAACGACAACCCTCTTATGCTCGCGTACGTCCGGAGGACCATCCCTGCCACCCCTTTCTTAGCTACACACAGTGGGAAGACCCTCGAGGATAGTTGGGGGCGGGGGGGAACGTGCCTTTGGAGGCGCTGGTGCACAGCTAGTAGAAGCCGAGGAGGAAATCGAGAGTGTCTGCTGCCCTCGTGGCGGCGCGAGTGCGAACACCGCACGCGTCTGCCGCTGCTGCCCCGTCCGGGTGACAACCGGCAGGGTCCCCCCACCGGGGCCGGGATGCTGCGGGCGGGCGGTGGGTGAAGGCAGCGCTGCGGGCCTGGAGGGCGGCGCAGAGGGCGGCGCTGGCGGCGTGAAAGGCGCCTTTGTGCAAGCCCGGGTGTAGGACCCGGGGAGAGGAGAGAGCTGACCGAGACCTGGAGTCGGGGGACGGAGGCGTCCCGCACTCAGCCGTCGGATCTCCAGCAGGACAGTCGGGTAGCGCGGCGGAGCGCGGACCGGCCCTGCGGAGACGGTCTGAGGCGGTGGCCGGGGGCCGGGAGTGGGAAGAAAGCAGTTTCGAGGAAGTTGGGGGAGAGGGACTTGTCTCCCCGCCCTCTCCCCCTAGGTGGCAGAGGCCCCGCTTGCTAGCAGGGTGCAACCACTGGCCCGGAGCTCACTCCGGAACCGGCATCTGGACAGCGGCCCCCGGGTGGAGCCGCCCGCCTGCCGCCCACCTGGGGCAGAGCGGCGGGCGGGCGCTGCGAGGCCTCCCTTCTGCGCCCCGGCCGCGTGGCTTGCGGCTTATTTTCCCAGCTGGCAAGCGTCGCGCTGCAGACAAGGGAATGCCTGTGGTGAGTTGTTTATTTTGTTGAAGTTTGCGGTGGGCCACGAGGACGTGGGCGGGGGGTGGGGGTGAGCGGCCGGCAGCGGCGGGGACTGTTTTGTTTAGGTCCCGGTCCACCTGTGTGGTATAAATCTGCCAGGCTCGGGACGGTGGGGCCCCGGGTGAGAAAGCCCTGGCGTTCCAAAAGCTCCTGACCACGTTTAATTCGCAATGCCTGGAACTGACTAGAGTCAACGCAGGCTGCCCCTCCCCACCCCCAGCTTTCTATGGACGCTTCCCAAGGGACCGCCGTCGCCCCTGACCCGGGGACAGCTGGCCACTGAAGTTTCCCCGGCTTCCCTTTCCCATTCCTTGAGGGCAATGGAGCTGAGGATTTGATGTGAAGGGAGCCCAAGAAGAGAGAGAAAACTTGTCCTGGGGGTTTTTGGTGTGAAGTTCGTTCAGGGGTGTCGGATCAGCCTGCTTCTACAAACTGGGATCCTGGGTTGGCCAATTTCCCAGATTAGACTGGTGAAGGGCTACTGGCTGGCTCCTGAGGGAGCCCATAGGAACCCCTGGGGCTGATGTTAGTCACAGCCTCAGCTTCGTTTGCCTGGAAGAAAAGCCTAAATACATTAGTGAGAGGGTAAAGCTTTTAAGGCCTTCTTGGGAGTGAGTGGCTGGCTAATGAGAGGTTAATTTTGTTTCGAAGGGAAGGCTGCGCTGGTTTCCTGAGATAAATGGACAGGAAGCGCATTACCTCCAAGCACTGGCAAGCGGCTCCCAAATGCTTTTTGCACCTGCTGCTTCTCTAGCCCTGCGAGCCAGAGGCGAGCCGCACTGGAGTCTGTAGGGATCAAGGGGCCTCGGCTGTAAGCGCGGGTTATGAACCTCCTGCTCTCTGCGGTCTCTGTCTCCTGGGGCTCAGCGCTTACACGGAGCCCTCGGGCTCTTCTCTTACACCTAGGTCCTGCGTGTTCCGGAGCTCGGGGGCATCCTGATCCCGCTTAGCCCCTTCCAGGTGCGGAAGGGTTAAGAATGATGTAAGTACAAGCCAGGAGCTACACGCCTCTGGGCTCCTGGACTCGGGGCTATTCCAGCCTGATTTTCAAACACTGTGGAGCAGTGAGCAGCAGGGGAACCCTTACTCCAGAATGGGTTGCACAAATCTCTTACAGCAGGCTTCTCGGTCCTGGGTGAGCTGTTAAGCAGAGATCCTCAAGTTAGGTTTCTGGATATGGAGATACAGTACCTGGGGAACAGTTAAGACACCGTGTAAGGGTTCAGGAAACGAGACTTCATCATGTTTAGAATCTATTAACGTTTCTGGCATCCGTTTTAATTTTACCCATTTGCATGTCCATGGCGTGGTATACTTTGCTGGGTCTTCTGGATGTACAGTTCTGGTCTCATCATTCCTTCTTGGGGGGGGGGGGACGAAAGAGAATGAATTCAAGTGGTAAGACACAGGGTGGATTTTTGGGTTGCTCAAGTTGCCAATCACCTCATTTTTTCTTAATTAAAATGTAAAACTTTTAGAATCATCAAAATTTTGTTCTAGCTTCCTCCCTAGGTTTTTCTTTGCACAGTCACAAATTCTGCTTAAACTTGCCGCACACAAGCTTGAAAAGTGACTGCCCTATAAACGATCGTTCAACATGCCCTTGATTTCTAAGCTGATTTCAAATCTTTCTAACAGTCCAGATTCACCCCCGAGTGTATCAAGGGACCTAATGTCACAAAAACAGGAACCACCTTGTGGTTTAATTGTAATTAATTGTAATATATATATTCTAGCAGCTGAACACTTACGCAGTAATAAAAAGTGAATTGTTAGGCATACAAGCCTTAAGCTTGTCAAATTTTACAACAGAGGAGCAATAAAACACCTTAGAGATGACTATTTTCCTATGAACAGCGTTTTTCTTTAATCAGGATTCTCAGCAACTCGAGGGTGCCCTCTACTGATAAGACTATCTAAAGCCCCACGTGTTTCTAAAAACCGGATAGTGCAGAGGAAAGTCATCTGCAGAAAGACCCAAACCAAACCGAATGTATTGATCTTTAACTTTTTGGTTATATGAAATTTGATAGTAACATAAGTTACCTTTGTAGGATATAATTAAATATTGGGGTAAGAAAACTCTACATTCCGCTGTTAGTCAGCTAGCTAAAAGGACTTAAAAATCTTTATGTGTAAGAATGTTTTGCCTGTATGTATATCTGTGCACCCTGTGTGTGTCTGATGGCTATGAAGGTGAAGGGAATTCAGATCCCCTGGAACTAAAGTTACAGGCTGCTGTGAGCTGCCAGTGGGCACTGGGAAGAATATGCAGGTCCTCTGGAAGAATCTGCCAGTGCTCTTAACCACTGGACCATCTCTCCAGCCCCAAGCTAAAAGGACTTTTAAGAAGAGTATCATGTGATCACTCTTTCAAAGATATTTATTAGTATTTTCTGAACTGCATTTTGTGGATTATATGTACTAACTGCAAGATGATAAAAAAATTGCTCTGATAGCATTTAGCATACACCATTATGTAAAATTGTCAGATATATTCCAACCCTCCCCCGATTAAAAGTCATTTCTCCAGGCAACGCTGAAGCTATTATTAAGCATATTAAAGATAGACATAAGGCTTGGATTATATCTTGGGTAGTGAAAGGTGTGTTTACCACTTGAGTCATCCCGGCATGTAATAAGTAATGAAAAATTATAGTAAAAACAGATAGGTCTCTTTCATTAGGGACCTAGTGGTTTGAAGAATTCACAATGTGTCTAATGAGTGAGATGGTGAGACCTAAGGCTTGTCCCCCCAATTATCCTGGTCCATTGATTAGCACAATGTGGAATATTAATGTGTCTGTGGTTGATAGGAGATTTCTAATTAGAGATTCTGAGTAATGTAGCAGGTAAAGTTGCAAACTGTAATTTAGATTGCAGTAAGTGCATTTTAAATGGCAATCCTCAACCGTTTGGGGAATGGCAGAGACAAGGGGAGGGAAAGTGGTTCCTAGCACTGACGCCATTCTCCAGAGGAGATACCACTTCACACTAACTGATAACAAATTGATGCCTATCCTCAACTCCACAAGCCCTTTCCTAACCCTTGGCGGTTGTTTGTGGGGTTTTGCCCTTGGTTTTGGAGGACAACTCAAGTAGAAACAGACCTACCATTGGCTTAACTTAATAGACTGGATATTTGTGGAAAAGCCACTGAGCAACAAGAAATCATGGCAGTAATTGCACTGCATAAAAACTCACCACTCTCATTAATCTAATTACCTTGTAACCGAACACGTTGAAGTTTGCCCAATCCCTGACTCCCGCTCTCAGCTTTGAAGTGGGGGGAAGGGGGGGAATGTCAAAGAAACCAAAACACCAGCGCCTCACGCAGCTGCCGGCGAATTCCGCCGGGAGCTCGCAGGTACCTTCTCATTTCATCCATCTGCTGCGGACTTCGGGTGTCATTTGAGTATCTAAGGCGGCTCGGCTGGACTCTTGTTTTACCTAGAGACCCCGACAAGTTTGCTAAGAGGTTCAGCAGATGTGATTGGCTGAGCGGAGGGGGCCTGCTTGCTACCCAGAGCTCAGGGAAAGTGCTGGCTTCCTGCAAGCGGCTGGAGCCAGCAGGGCCGGGAAGTGGAGGAGAAGGGGGAGGTCATTAAAAACCAACAACGAACAAAAAAAACTAGGAGGAAGCTGAACCTGAGCTCATTAATTCAAGGAGAGGTTAAAGGCCGGTTCTCCTGGAACGCGGGCCAAGCGAAAGTCGCTGCCGCCCATTTCTATTGGGTACCAGAAAGCCGTGATCCGGGGGAAAAGGGGTGGAGGAGAAAAAAGCACAAGGAAGCCGGCAGGAGGCTGGGCCCTAACGAAGCTGCCCCACCCGCGGGCGGCGGACGCGGAACTTGAGCGAGACGCAGAAGGGCGGGGCGAGGGCGGGAGGCACGCTTGCAGCCAATGGGAAGGGGAGGAGGAGTGCGGCCGGGGAGGCGGGACCTCCGCGGATTGGTGGAAACTCGGCGGGGCGGGGCGAGAGTGAGGGACTGAGATTGATTGACCGCGCAGGCCACGGGTGCGGAGCTCTCCGGGCCGCTGCCTGCCACGGCTGGTGAGGTCCGGCCGATCCACGCGCGTCGAGCCCACGCCAGCTGGGGGGCCCGGCCGCCCGCGCGCCCGCGGCTGCTTTGGGCGCTCGCTCACGGTCTTTGTATCTTTCCTCCCGCCCGTCTCTGCCTGCCGCGTCCGACCGCCGCGATGTGTCCGCGCCCGGTGGCCACCTCCCTCCGCCCGCGACGCCCGGTTCCCTGCGGCGGCGGCGGCTGCTCTCGGACGCTGGCCTGAAAGGAAGAAGAGGAGAAAGCGAGGCGCGCCCCCCGGCCCATGCCGCAGCCAGAGGCCCGGCCCAGCCACCGCGCCCGCGCCGCCGCCCTCGCCGGAGCGCACGAGACCTGCATGGACGGGCATGGGCGTGAGAGCAGCACCTTCCTGCGCCGCCGCCCCCGCCGCCGCCGGGGCTGAGCAGCGCCGCCGCCCCGGGCTCTGGCCGCCGTCGCCCCCGCCGCTGTTGGTGCTGCTGCTGCTCAGCCTCGGGCTGCTCCACGCAGGTAGGCGCAGGCCGGGTGGGGAACGGGCCGCGCGGGCTTTGTTCTGGGTCCGGGACGCCAAGGCCCTGGCGGGGGAGCACGGCGTTCCCTGGCTCGGTTTCACGGCTCTGCCTGGCGCCGGGTCCTGCCCGACCGCCTCCGGCCTCCGCCAGCGACAACCGCTTAGCGGATCCCAGCGTGCGGGGGCCGCGTGCGGGACAAACGCTCCGGGGCTTTATTGCTCTCCGCGGGGGTGTTTACTGGAGCCCGCTGCGGATCGGGTTTCCGCTGCCTTAACCGCCTGCGAGCGGAGAACAGAGCCTTGCTCCTCTACTGCTGTGGGTGGTGGCGAGGCTGGGAATCGCACCCCGTGCAAAGATTTTTCACCCGAGTTTGGGGTGGATTCCGAAGGAACTTAAGTTATCCGGGATTTCTTTCTGTTTTGCCAAAGCTGCTTTCGGGACAGAGTTTGGCCGACTGAAGAGGTGCTTTGAGGCTAGCCTCGTATTTTCGGTTCCTAAGGGGGCTTGACAGATGTGTGCTTCGGTGTGGAGGTCGGCAGGGCCTCTGCCGACGACGCACCACTGAGGAATGTGCTCTTCGGGTAATAAACCTGAACTAAACCTTGTGATATGCGATGCCTGTTTTTGTTTTCTTTACAAATAAGTACGATTTCTTTTTTTAGACTTTCCCTCTAATACAAAAAGAAATCAAAAGAATCATTGTCCTTCTGCTTGAAAAATCAGAGCATTGCATAGATTTCCTCCGAGGCCTTTCCCCCTGTGTTTATGATGACACTCAGAAGGCTCTGACCTGGAGAATTCTAGTTTAATGTCACTCAACTGTACTGAGAACTTTCTACTTGTTAAGGCATACCAACCGTGCTAAAATAGCCGGGAGGTCTTTTTATGGAATGGAGTAAAATGATATTTGAAAAGATAGCCCTTTGAGGTGGCGTGACGGCTGCGTTTTAACACTGTCGCTTGGGGAAATGGACTGGTCGTACTAAAAATGTAATAGCCAGTTGTGGGATAATTAAGGCTTTAAATTAGTAGGTTTCAAACCTTAGAAAAATGTCTGCATGTGGTTTCATGGAAACTTTTTGCTAATGTGCCAGTATTCAGGAGTGTTGGGGAGAAAAATATGTATCCATTGTGTGTCAAATCGTGAAAGGGAAGTTGAAATGCTATTGAGCTCCAATCTCTTTGGCAGTTTGGATATGTATGGTTGTTCTAGGGCCATGACAGGATTGGAGAGTAGTTCCTGAAGATTTCCTTCCTGCCCTGTGTAAGGCATAAGAAACTGGAGTAGAGAATTTGGAACATGAGGTTCCTTTCAGAATCTCAATATATGCTCACACGTAGCTTGAACCCAAAGGGCTTGCAAGGCTCCCATTGCTGTGACCTTGTTGGAGTGGATCTCCTTTTGAGAGATCTCTTTGAAGATGGTGCTGTTGAAATGCAGGGGTTCTTTTCCAGACCAGGGAGCCTAGCAAGTGCTGCCCACAGGTGACTGCCATATGCTTTACGTCTGGGTCCATATCGTTTGCCTCGGTGCCCCATATGGCTCTATAGTTTGCTCAATTCAGCTTCATATCTCATTTCCTTTATTATAAACTGGTGGCTGGGCTGCAGATTCACAGTCCTGGCGTGAAGGAAACTGTCTCGCATGGTAAGTCTTTTATGTCTGATTCATTAAAAAATGATGAAAGCTTTAGACCACGAATCCTTTAGCACTTAGAGTAACTGGCATAAAAATACACGTCACACCAGTTGTAGGTGATCTGACCCCAGAGCAGGAAAATTTTCTTTGTTAAGTGCATCTTTTGAATTCTGCCCTTGGGAAGTGGCATTTGTTTATTCTCATATGTGTTTCATTTTATCGTGTTTTAAGACCTTTGCAGTTCCTGAGTGGATATCAAATAAGGGAATTCTTGCTTACTCATACACTTCATGGTCTCCTTGGCCACATCCTGGAGTATGTTTCTGTTCTGCCTTGTCTTGGCATTTTGACAAGAGGCTCACTTTACCGCTTCTCACAGGCAAAGTGTGCACTGTCATTATTAATTCATGAAGCCTCGATATTTCTGGGTGTATGCTGCAAATTAGTCATTATACAGGAGCCTGCAATGAAGCTGAGAATGCTAACCTCAAAGCATTTTCTCTTCAGTTATCTCCCTCCCGCTGATCATATCTACAGCTAAGGATTGTTAGGACCCTAATCCAAAGCAAAAGAGCAGCTTTGTGTGTGATTTCTCAAAGCAGTCAGCGCCTACCTACCATTAAAAGGGGCTGGGGAAAGAACCCACTGGGAATAAATGCTGCATCTTCTCCCTCTTCAACGCTCCCATGCTGCAACTCTGAGCTTTTCTTACTTTTGATATTTTATGACTATTTGAAATAATTATAAGTAACTGCATGCCCGGATAGATTTTATAGACCATAAAAGACAAATAGGCCCCACAAGTTTAGCGGAAAGTTCTAGTGCTGTCATTATTTGTAGTCGGAGAGCTAGCTGTTCATTACTGAGTGATCTTGACCCTGCTCTTACTTCTTGTTTTGTGCTTGCTGTGCGTCTGATTTTAGAAGAATAGCGGTATAATTGTCACCCCATTGTTGTTTTGGTTTAGTAATCACAGCTATCAGTGATTACTGTGTTAGTCAGGAATTGAAGAGAATGACCTTAGCACTAGTTAATTGCGTGCAATCCCACCAGGACAAGGCAAGGCCTTGAGTACACCTTTCCCTTGATAAATGGCTTGAAGGCTTCTAGGAGAGTGAATTTGCTTGACTATTTTTGTTGTTTTGTCTTGTCGTTCAAGCTAAAAGTAGTTGAAAGTAAATAGATCTGTTTGGGAGAAAGGAGTCCTATAAATTGAGCTTCCTTGGTTAGCATTGCACTGAACAAGCCTTAAATGGATCAAATACATGAAGATGATTTTTTTTTTGAAGTGGTCTGGTGGTTGCTATAAGTCCATGGCTCCAAAATAGTAAAATAATTTTAATCTCCTTTATTCTGGTAAAAGTGAAAATGAAGATTCAGTTGATCCTTTTCCTTCTCCAGGTCTTTGGAATCTCACAAAGATGTCAGATTGCTATCTCCCACACTTCTCCCCAACTAAAGCCAGAAACAGTTTACCATTTCATTAAAATTTAAAAATATCCATTCTGAATCACCTTTCTAAATCAATATAGGGATTACTACGTGATAACTTGTATCAGATGAAGTTTTAGGTGTCGATATCCTAAAGTTAACTGTGTCCACATATTGAAATAGTTATATATTTAAAAATAACCCACTGATTTTAATTAGACATGGTGGCATACACCTGCAATCCAACATTCTGGAAGCTGACGCAGAAGGATTGCCAGTTCAAGGTCAGCCTGGGCTACAGGTCAATGAGACCTGCCTTGTCTCAGAAAAAAAAAGCAAAAGTAGCACCTAGACACATGGCTCATCAGTGAGGAGCACTGTCTTCCCGACAATCCTACTTTGATTCCCAGCACCTACATAACGGCTCAATCATCTGTAACTCTAGTTCCAGGAGATCCAGCACCATCATCTGGCCTTTGAGGGCACCAGGCATGCATGTGCACAGACATGCCTGCAAACAGAGCCCTCATACACATAATATAATAAACACACACAAAAGGTATCCAAAAATCAATGAATGGTCCAGCGGTGTCGATGTCCGTCCCCCTCTGGAATACACAATCTGAGATATTTTATTTCTGAAGAAAAACCACAAAGCTGCTATAACAACTTCCTTGTTAATTCAGAAGAGGAAGATGCTAAAAAGTGAGAGACCAATAAGACTTCTTCCTTAGGTCAAGCACCTATAAGGAATTTCAAGTGTATGCTGCGGTTCATTTTATTCCACTTGAGATACACGAGCAGTGTTTCAGTAAATCTAGTCTTGCTTTTTGATACAATATGAAATCGATGGGTACACATGGCTGACCTAGTGTTGTTTTGTTCCTTTGTCTTGTGCTTTGAGAGGTTTTGTGGATTGTTATGAGAGACAAGTGACAGATAATTTGGAAATTTCGTTAAGACAGGGCACTCATCCTTGAGTTTTCATTTTAGCTTTTTCTTTGAGCTGTTAAGAGGGAAAGTGAGGTGTTCACACACACACACACACTAGGAATTCTTGACTTTATAGGTCTCTGATTCATGGTTTGAAATGTATTTGTGCTGCATACTTTTTTAGTTTTTTTGTGCTTTGTGGTTTGCTTGGGATCTGTGTGACAGACGTGTCAAGAGAAGTAAAATTGGATCTTGGTCAAGTGAATCGCTTTTGTAGCAGAGTACTTACGTTTTACAGAAGCTAGGGTGCGACTGTGCGTGTAGTTTGTTCGTAATGTACTTCGGGAAAGATAGAACAACTTACTACTTGGATTTTTTCCCCTTGATTTTCATACCCTGTAGCTATACAAGAATCAGGTAGAGATACTTTAAACATACTATAATTTAGAATTTTAGCCCTCCTTCTGTTGTATAAGCTTTAATCATAGCTATGTGCATAAGTGTATCGTTCCCAGTGCTTTCCAAAGCAAATTACTCATACAGCTTTAAAAATCCAAACAGAGGAATCTTTGTCAAAAATCTATAAATAAATAGCAAACAAGAAACAATATTTCATTTGCAATTCTAACCTAGAGACTCCTAGACTAGACTCATGTTCAGTCACCAAACCCCAGGCTTTAAAGTTTTCAGTTAACCGTATCCAGTTTTTCTCTGGGTGGCTTAATTTGAGAGACATGGTAACTCAGTATAGCCTTAAGTAGGAGTCTGAGATAGAATAGACAGTTCCCAGGGGAGAATAGCATCTTCTCATGATACCGGGAAGTGATGAAGCATTTACATGCTTGGTCTTCTTTCCCACAGGTGATTGCCAACAGCCAGCTCAATGTCGAATCCAGAAATGTACCACAGATTTTGTGTCCCTCACTTCACACCTGAACTCTGCCGCTGATGGCTTTGACTCCGAATTTTGCAAGGCCCTCCGTGCCTATGCTGGCTGCACCCAGCGAACTTCAAAAGCCTGCCGTGGCAACCTGGTGTACCATTCTGCTGTGTTAGGTATCAGTGACCTCATGAGCCAGCGGAACTGTTCCAAGGATGGGCCCACATCCTCTACCAACCCGGAAGTGACCCATGACCCTTGTAATTACCACAGCCACGGAGGAGTCAGAGAACACAGGGGAGGGGACCAGAGCCCTCCCAATTACCTTTTCTGCGGCTTGTTTGGAGACCCTCACCTTAGAACTTTCAAGGACCACTTCCAGACATGCAAAGTGGAAGGGGCCTGGCCCCTCATAGACAATAATTACCTTTCGGTTCAAGTGACGAATGTGCCTGTGGTCCCTGGATCCAGTGCCACCGCTACCAACAAGGCAAGTGTGCTTCTTTGTCCCTCTTTCCACCCCTTTCCACTTTCATGTTTGGTCCTTCAGACAGCTTATGGAGTCTGTTATGAAGGCTTCATTTAGAGGGACCATTTGTGTATCTTCTTGGAAAGTTATTAACAAGGTTGGTAAAAGTTTGAGATTATTTAATAAGGAATTTTTCTGGCATACAAAATGTGGGTCTAAACTTAAATAGCAATGTTATGAAGAATAAAATATAAACAGTGAAATCAAGTTCTCCAGCGAGAAATGGCAGGCCTGTTTAATGAGGAAAATGTGTGCCTTCTCTGGCACTGTCTCGTGAATGCTTGTGTGTGTGTGTGACTCTTCTTGGAGAGATCCACGGTCAGATTAATCATGTAAGTGAAGTGGGTGTTCTATAAAGAAAGCTGTGAAGCCCAGGGCAGTGGCCCATCAGGAAACGTACTTTATTGGAGATTTAGAAACTATAGTAAATGTAATGGCTGTAAGCCAAGCTTCCCAGTGGCAAACCCACAATGGTGCTTTAGTTAGTAATCTTTTGGTAACCAAGGAAGTTAGGGATTGGCTATTGCAGAGCACTGCGTTATAACACCTGTGTAATCTCACACCCTCGTGTTAACAGTCTAAGCCAGAAGCTAAGAGGAAAGTTGGCAAAACTAAGTTATTCTTACCCAGGTCCAGTGTCTGTGCTCTGTTTGTTTACTTTGAAGAAACTGATCGTATATAGAGACCTTTGATGCCAACCGTAAGGCAGGGCACCTGTGATTTAGTACAAGGTAGGAGAGTGTGGGTTTCCAATTACCAGTCATTGCTAAGTAACTTAGTAAATAAAGGAGTTTCCCCCAGTGTCCCAGCTAAACTGCCCCCTTTCCTGTCTTCCCCAGCCACAAACCCAGTCTCATCTTGCTTTAATTTCCTGTATTTATTAATCTGTTCCTTCGTTGTCATAGACTAAATATAATTGACAAGAATCAGGCTTTGAAGTCCTATGCCTGCTCATTTGGTTCCCTCCCTTGCCTCCAAATGTGTGGCATATTTTTTAGTGAGTTTACATTATTTTACTTGGCATTTTGTGAAGGGAACTTTACAACACCTCGGAGATATCTGGAGACACCCAGGAGTGTCACAGATCTAAAAATAGAAGCCATTGCTCTTGAACAAAGAAGACCGTTACACTGGAGCAGACATTTTAGGGGATCTCCGAAATGTTTTTACTTCAACCCAGTAAAATCTCAGGCTTGCCTTTTGCCTCGGCACATTCTAAATCTTGGAATAAACTTTTCTTTCCCTGGCTCTTATACATTTATATATAACTTTTCTTATGTCGATCTCATAGTGTGTATGTGGTAAAAGTTAGGTTCTAAAGATACATATTTATGGCCTGTGCGATAGCTCAGCAGTTAAACAGCACCAACTGCTCTTGTGGAGGCCCTGGGTTCCGCTACCAGCACCAACCTGGCTACTCAACCATCTGTGACTCCGGGTCCTTGATCTGATGCCCCCTTCTGGGTTCTAAAGGCACTTGCATGTATTTGCATGCACTTGGTGCCCATGAACTCAAGGCACAAGCGTGCATACACACACACAAATTTTATACATACGTGTGTGGGTGGGGGGGTGTGTCTGTGTGTGTGTGTACGTACATATTAAGATAAATGATTGTGAGGTGGTAGGATAGACCATTGCCAAAAATCCAGGATTACAACAGTCATCAGACACCTCAAACTTGGGAATAGTTACTGGATAACTGAAGATTCCATGAGTATTCAATGAGGCATTACATTGGGAATGGAAAAGTTGTCCATTGTTCAGAGAGTTGAGGATTTGGAAGACTCCTGGTCAAATTAAAGTATATTAGTGATATATACTATATATAATTACATATATAAACAATTTACAGCGCACTTAAGATTAGAAAATTAATTAAAAAGAAAAAAAACACAGGTGTGTTTTCTCCATCTAGTAAGAGCCAAAGATTTCGTTCTTTCAAAATGGAGGAAAAAGTGGTCCTCAGAGAAGAATTCAAGAGGACAGCAGGGATGTGTAGTTTCTCAATTGCACATTTGTGTTTTGCCTCATCTACTGGCCATGCCACTCAGCAAGTTCCTTTGTGGTCCTACGTTCCCAGCAGTTACTGTACTCCTTTTTTTCTTGTGTGTATTGCCAGGGTGCTGAAATCCGCAAAGGCCTAACATTGTTACAAAATCTTACCTTTAAGGACTTAAAGCATTAAAGAAAAGGTAGTGATAAAAATAAAAACAGTTGATGGGTATGGTGGTGCACACCTGTAGCCCAGCGCTCTGGCGGTAGAGGCAGGCTGATCTCCGGATTCAGGGGCAGCTAGGACTGTTACACAGAAGAAAACAAAAACTTGTGGAAAGGTTTTCTCCATGTGCATCTCACTGGACGTTAATCAGCCACCTCACATTTTTATCTCTGGCAAATACCTGAGCAGAAACAGTTGAAAGGAGGGAAGGGTTATTTGGGTTTCAGTCCTAGCTTGACAGGGTTCATTGCTTTGAGCCTCGGGGCAAGACAGAATACCATGTCAGAGGAGGGTACTTACCTCGGGTTGGCCAGAAAGAGGCAAAGACAAGAGAATGCAAGATGGGAGACTAGGGACAAGGTGTAACTGTCTGGGGTGGCGACCTACTCCCTCCCCAGGTCCCACATGCTTTTCCCTCCTCCCCAGATGCTGTCCTATTATGAATTCATCTAGTCTTTTGGAGGCATACTTCATTTTCTTACTGAAATTTTCTGGATATACCCGGGCAAACCTCAAATACCTCAGCACTGTATGTTGCCGATATCGAACCTTGCTTGCGTGGTCAGGCATTTCAAAAGACCTCTGTGCTGTGTCACTGTGCGTAAACACTAACTGCTGTGGAAGGCCAGCTGTGATACAGAAACACCCGTGCATTTCACAGCCTTCACTCCTGAAGAGAAATGCTGGATTCTGGATCTTTTACTCAGGTTACTAAGATAACTGGGTTCTGGGAGCCTGAGCCAGGCTCCTGTGAGCTTTACTTAGTGAGGTCTCTGTTCCAAAAGTACTTCCTACCTGTCACCAGAGGATACCTAGACAGAGTAAAATAAGATGAAGTCACTGGACTCAAGGGGCGTTTTATTAACTAAACTTTTTTTCAACATGTAAGCAGTGAGTGAGTTAGGACAGATGGGCTTGTCTTGTGATTTATCTCCCTATCCACTGTCCTCTCCACACACGGGCCCTCCCCTTCACATGGGAAAGAAGGACTTGTTTTTCTACATGGTCATGGTGTGCACAAGTATGCTTTCTTGGGGCCTCCATGTTTTTGTTCATACCCTTCGCTGGCCAGTCTCTCCCTCTCGGGAAGAGTCTGTACTAGGAGGCCAGCTTGCCAGGGAGATGTGTTACTGAAGGTGAGAAGCCAGGGCAAGTTTTTCATCTCTTCCCCCGAGGGCTGCAAGAGTTTCTGGCACACCTACACACCTCACCTCATCTCAGATACAATCTTCCCCACTTTTGGCTGCAAGAGGCAGATGCAGGCATGCAGACACTGAGAAAGTGAAATGAGGGGACTTCATTAGAACTGGCAGTGGTAGGGGCACAGTGGAAAGGCAGCTTTCCTACTGTGGAGGAGGTAGTCACACCCTGTCCGTGCCAGAGAAACATGTTGCAATGGTATCCTGTACCTCACATGCGCCAAAGAAGCCGGGTTACCTGTCTGTGAGGATGGCTGCTTAGTGCTTTTGCTTCCACACTTTCTTTGGCACTTCCAGACTCAACCTGTGTGTTTAATGGGCTGTGTCTCTGTTTTTAAATAAAAGTCATTAGCGAGGATGTTTAAATGCATGGTCACAGAAGGCTGAAGAGTAGAGTGGTGATCCTTTCCCAGTAGCATGCATTAAAGTCACTGCGACCATAGCATGCTTGCCTAACGTGAGTAAAGTAACTGAGTTACCTCCTCAGACCCACAAAACAATGAGATTGAAGAGTTTTTAAAACATTAGTCTCTAGCTAGCTGGTGGAACACGGAAGCCAGGCCTTACCACCTGGGTTAGTTCCTGAAACTCACGTGGTAAAGGAGAATTGACTCTGCAGATGGTGCTTTGATCCCATACAAGCTCGCGCACACACAAACACACAATGCATAGATAAAATGTAATTTGAAAAAATTAAAAGTAAGTCAGTCTCAAGAACATTCTCACTAACTTTTCAGAATGCTTTCAGTTTAAAAACAATGGCTGTATTTTTAATCATGACTTTTATAAGTACCCTGTTGCTTTGTGTTCCCTTTACTTTTTATGTAAAATCATGTTTTTTCCCACCGCTTTGGCTTTCCTATACAATACTTAAATCTCATGAAAACAAAATAGAAGTAGGGAAAATTGGGAACCACACATCCTGGTCTCCCTCCTTGAATGAGAGGAAAGTTTTGCTATAAGGCAGCTTGCCCGAACCAAATGACTTATATGGCCAGGTGAGAGTGGCCACCAGCTCCTGTTACCCTGTGGGCAGCACCCAGAGCCTCTCCAGAGTGTAATAGGATGCCCAGCCCCTCGGGGTTATTTTCGTATATCATTTTATAATCCATAATAGCTCTAAATTTCTAATTCTGTAACTGCTTTCTTGGAGTTCCTGAGAGGTTCCACCAGAGCTGGAGACAGCTTGGTTGTCTTTCTTTTTGGTTAATGTCTTCCTTGAGCTATGTATTTTGATAAAAATCAACCAGTTCTTATAAGTACTGGAGCATGTTGCGGTCACTTTTTTCTGATCGCCCTCAGACACTTGTAAAGCAACAGTGAACATGTAAACCACTCTGGTCATTATCTGCTGCTTATAGAATTGGAGCATGCTGGGTGGTGGTGGTGCACACCTTTAATTTTAACCCAGCACTCGGGAGGCAGAGGCAGGTGGATCTCTGTGAATTCAAAGCCAGCCTGGTCTACACAATGAGTTCCAGGACAGGCTCCAAAACTCCAGAGAAACCTGTCTGAAAAGCCAAAAAAAAAAAAAAAGAAAAAGAAAAGAAAGGAAATTGAACATGTCTACATTGCAGAGTTTCAGCTGTTATTCTAAGTGCATCTCTACAGTGAGGTTTGGAAATCCTCTCTTGACCTTGTGCCTAGTACATTTTTTTCTTGCAGACAAGTTTTTACAGCGCTTTGTTTTAGCAGCTGGGTGCCTGTAAGCTATACAGTAGTGATCTTTTATTTTTATCAATGAAGATATTCTTCTTCCCTTTGGTTGAATTGTGTTTGGATGTATGGACCCTTTTCCTGCATGTGGTGGCATAGGGCACATTTTCTAGGAAAGCATCTAATCCTTATTCTGAGATTTGCTTTCATTGGGAGATATATATATGGTCCCAACCATTTCTTTGAGATTTGATCCTTCTGATTTTTTCTTGACTACAAAGATGCTACAGAGTTCTAAGACTGGTCGGTGTTGGGTGATACTAGGAACAGATAGGAAAGAAGTTTATAGTTGTAGCTCCCTTGGTGTAATAATTCTGATTAAATGTCATTAATTTGGTGCTGCTACATTAAAAAAAAAAAAACTACATGTCGGAGTTATAGAGATGAATGTAGCCTCTGCACTTAGCCACCTACCTGGTAGTCCAGTAGTGGGAAAGCGTGGGATTTGTGTGCATCTTCAGAGCTTCTTGGTAAAATGCATTGATTTCCAGAGACATTAGTTAGCAGGATGAGACAGGTGTCAGGAAGCCATACAGAGAGGACAGCTGCCATGTCACAAGCTCCCTCACCCAAGGCCTGTTCCTCTTGCCTTGCTTGCTCCAGATTTGACTTCCCACCTCCTACAGTCAGTGTGCCCCTCGCCTGCATCTGTATTTCCACAACCACCAGTCTTAATTAATTTTTCAGGGTCCCATCTCATTTTTAAAACCCTCGTTAAGTCATGTGTTACACATTTTTGTTATTCCTGAATTTATTTCAGAAATAGCACAGAAATGTTAGAGAATGGGTTTTACAAAACACTGCTGTGCTTCTGGGTGGGACTGGGTGTGTTGTCTTTTTCAATTTCCTGTAAGGCTGTTGTTTGTACTGGATTATAAAGTGTTAGGCCCAGGAACTGCTGTATGATAGTTTTAGTAAATTGCCTGGAGGTAGAAAGATTCCCAGTTGAGGGAGAGGGGAAAAGGGGTAGTCTTCACTGGATGATCAATCCCACTGTAAAGGAGCGCTCTATAACGTGGACTGGCTCCTTGGTTATTGTTTATGCTTGCTTTTCAAATACAGTATCCCTTTGTTTTCTCCCACATGTGTTAAACACCCTGGGTAAAGAATTCTTTACCATCTTCTAATCTTCCCAGCACTGCCAACTCCCTGATCCCAGATGTCCTTCCAAAAGTCCCCCTTGGTAAGTGAAATTAACCTGTGGCTTGTCCATGCCAGGCAGGATTCCTTGAGTGGTGTAGGCCTCTGCTGCTTCAAAACAAATCCACACTCCATAGTTTAAGGCAGCGAACGGCAGGAAGCCAAGACTTAGAGACACAGCTGAGAGTCAGAACTTGTTTCTCTGTCACGTTTCCAAATCTCTCTCTCTCTCTCTCTCTCTCTCTCTCCCTCCCTCCCTCCCTCCCCGTCTCTCTGCCCTGTTCATTCTCTCTCTCTGCCCTGTTCAGTTTTATTTTGAGGGTAAGTGGTGAGAAGGAAATGTTGGGTGGTTGGTGCTCTTTGTTGTTGTTGTTGGCTTCAGTTAATGCTAGCCAAACACTTTCTGCCTCTGTGGAATGTGGCCTGAGAGAGTTACCTACACACAACAATGAAAAATGCTCCCTTTCCCATTTTGTCTTTGTTTTGACTGCAGTAAAACTTGCTCTTCCAGTGTTTGGATTTTGTGTTCTTGTGGGTGGAGTAACTTAACAAAATGCTCAGCCTGTCCGGGAGTAGTGAGGGCCAAGAACTAACACACCTAAGCTGGATTTTAACTAGACAACCTTGAGCTGAACCTATGATACTGTTGGATCTTAGATAGAACTCCAGTGAAACCGTTTGCTAGAGAATGGGAGCTCTTTCTGCTCCACTTAGCTGATTATTTCAATCCTTGGGCTGGGGGTCTGGTAGGCTTCCTTGGTGTTAGCACACAGTATCTGCACTGTGGACGGAATGGCTACCACAGCATTTAAACATAAATTTCTTATCTCCTATGCAGGTACTCCTGAAATGGATTCAGGGTTCAATATGACCCTATAGACTCTTGGCAGGTACTAACGTTTTCCCCTTTTCCTGCCCAGGCAAAAGGATATTTTTGGCCAGTTGCTAGTTTTTAAAACACATGGTCACCAGTTCTAACCATCTCTATCCTTTTCTTTTTTATATCTTTGGGAACTTGAAATTGAACCTAGAGCTGGCAAGGTCTGTGTGTATTGTGAAGAAGTTGAAGCTTTTTCTCCCCTTCCTAATGCTGAGAAGTAACCAGGGAGTCTATGGTTTCCTGCCCTCCATCAGTCTAGGAAACAACAGTGGTTCACCGTCTCATCTAAAAGCATGGTGATATTGGCCTCCTCACGGTACAAAATCTTAGCCTGAACCAAGGGAGACATGCAGATTCTGAACCCAAACTTTAAAGTTTTGGAAGTTGCTGAGGTGTACAGGCTGAAGGGCTTGCCCCTCATGCTCAGCATGGCGTTCTGCTGGTGTGTAGAAGGAAGTTGGCTGACTTCCCCGTCTGTGCCCGTTTATGCTTCCCGCCTTCCTTTTTTTAATTATATAGAAACTGGTTTTTGAAAGTTAGCATTTCTGCGCCTGTCCCTCTCGTGTGCTATCCCTGGGCCAGACTGCTTTCATTCTCTGTGCTTTTTCCAGCCTTGGGCCTGGTGCTTCTCTGGACCACCCCAGCAGCCCTCAGCTGTGGGTGTCCTTCCCCTCTGGTTTGGCTTCTTAATTCTCTATCTGCTGCCAAGTACCCCTTCAGCAGCCAAAACAGCCCCTGTTCTTGCTTGTGTTCATTACCTAGGGCAACACTGAAGACTCAAGCATGAGCCATTCCTGTTCTCTGCATCCTGATGAGTGCTCTGAACACAAAGCTCTGTAGGAAAGGACTTGGGGGTAGAGAAGCACACATATTTGGTAACTGTTTAGAAGGCAGTATATATTTCTTAGTCTCATCTAAACGCTAAAAGGAGTGTAGGGTAAGATTTTAATATGCTGCTCACCTTGTAAGTCTGCTGTCTTAACTGTAGTGCATCGTCCTAGTCCAATAACAGCAGTTAACACCTTCTTACTTTCTGATCTGTGAGCATAATCTCTTATGTAAGCTGAATAGTAATTGTACAGTTGCTTCCCAGCTTATTGAGGTCACACCTTCCTAACCGATCCCCTCCCTGACGGGAAGTCGTCAGTGACAGCATATACCCCAGCCCAGCATGTAGCACACTACATATAAAATCATGTCTGGGCTTTGCATGAAATTGTTCAGACAGAAAGTTAATCTAAATGTGTGTGAATTTTCTCCCAGTTTCACAAAAGGGAGAGAGTTACCCTCGTTTTTATGTGACTGAAGATCGGTTTCCTCTTCGCCTGCCCCAGCTGCAGTCCACACTCTGGTGGCCCTGGAGGTGACGTAAGCTGTGTTTCAGAGTTTCCTCAGCCAGCTTTTCAACATCTAGAAAAATTGGCCTTCCAGAGTAGAATTTGGGTGTGTTAGGGATGGAGACAAAGCCAGTGTGGTGGAAGCGGGTGCTGTTGGAATGGTCTTGCTGCTCTGTCTGGAGGACTGAGTGTCAGGGCTGTATCCCACCTACATGTGCAGGCTTGAAAGAGCCCAGTCGTGGTGTCCTTGAGGGTCTACCGTGTTTTCATCATAACCACACAGACAGTTTGACTGTGTGGACATAGCAACTAATTATATGAAGTAGCATTTATTTTCACTTCCTTGTACATGGGCAGAATTTTAACCCGATACAAATCAAGTTGCCTTCCAAGCTCATTTCTTTGCTTCAGTTTTGCTTCCAGCCCCATGATTAGCTCTGAAAGTCCAGTTGTCTTGTTGAGGATTCATTCCAGAAAATTCTTTGTACTTGCAGTGCTAAGTGCTCTGACTGAACACACTGGTAAACGTTCCTTCCAGAGTATACACAGAGCTACAGTGTGGGCGCATACAGAGCCGACTGCAAAGCTGTTGGAGGGTTGGGTTCTAAAACCCTTGTGTGGTTTTACAGGCTGTTTTCTCTGTATCCTGGTGAGGCAGGGCCTGCGTTTTCCTCGTGGACTTGTTCAGTTTCATTTATTTCCTTTTCTTGCTGGTGGGAAGGAGAGGCAGGCGGAGTGCCTCTTAATCAATGAGTGGTTCTCAGCTGGTGGGTTGCGACCCCTTCAGTGGTCTAATGACCCTTTCGCAGGGGTTGCCTAAGACTGTGGAAAACACAGATATTTACGTTATGACTCATAACAGTTACAAAATTACAGTTATGAAGTAACAACAAAATAATTTTATGGTTGGGGGTCACCACAACATGAGGAACTGTAATTTACTAAAGGGTTTCAGCATTGGGAAGGTTGAGAACCACTGCTCTTAATTTTACAACAAACCTTAAGTTCTTGTTGCCATTTACGTGTGCAAAGGTTGATTTGTCATAACGGCTAACTTTCTCTTCCTCATAGACCTGTGGGTGGTAAAGATCTCAGGAGTGAGATTAAAAATGAATGAGGAGAGCTAGAGTAGTTTGTCTAAGGTGGGATGGAGAGAGACTAGATGGGGGAGGTTTAACAAAAGACATTGATGTTTTAAATGCACAGAAATGCCACCCATCAATAATAAATGGTGTGGCGTTGAACAGATGTGCCAAATTGAGTTATTACTGCGTATGGATCAGTTAGTGGAGGGGAAGCACACAGCATAGCCGGTGTTTTACGATGCATAGTGAAAACCTCTGTACAAATGTAAATGTCCATTTTAGGCTCTTGATGGCTGCTAAATGGAAATTTTTAAAGTTTGGAATTTGCAAAAAATTCCAATGAAATTTTGTATATTTTTAAAGTATGAATTATTATTATGGATGCATGAGTTTGCTTTTCTGGAAAGGTAGACGACCTGAAATGGATTTCACGGCTGAGTGCTCACTTGTCGAGAGCTTGTGTTATAATCGTCCTGAGGAATGACATCACTCTTCAAAACCCAAATCCTGTGCAACTGTTACCCAGAGTTTTTTCTACATCTAGATCCCTGCTCTGTACACATACATACAGAGGCCCTCTCAGGAACCTTTACCCGTGCTTTGAGATTGTCTCATCCCCTCAGCATGTGGATTCAACAGATAGTTCTACACACATCCCCAAGTAAGAAATATTACAGTTTTATCAGAGAGGAAGTCAACTTCAAACAATGAGTAAACAAACATCCGTAAAGTAGAGAATATTTAACTGGTACAGATCCTCGAAAACACCAGTTTCCCTGTGTCCTCATAGCAGAGTGTGTAAGGTGTTTAAGTGAGTCCTGCACAGCAGAGTGTGTAAGGTGTTTAAGTGAGTCCTGCACAGCAGAGTGTGTAAGGTGTTTAAGTGAGTCCTGCACAGCAGAGTGTGTAAGGTGTTTAAGTGAGTCCTGCACAGCAGAGTGTGTAAGGTGTTAGTGAGTCCTGCACAGCAGAGTGTGTAAGGTGTTTGAAGTGAGTCCTGCACAGCAGAGTGTGTAAGGTGTTAAAGTGAGTCCTGCACAGCAGAGTGTGTAAGGTGTTAAAGTGAGTCCTGCGTTGCAGAACTGGAATTGCTGTGCACAATGTCAAAAAAAAAGCAGACTAAACATGAAACTCTTCCGCTCACCTTAGTATTGATCCCCGTGTGTCTTTTTTGATAACTTGTTGGCAATTGGACGTCTCTGCTTTTGTTGCCCCAACAAAAGTGAATCCTTTTCACTCTTCCTAATGTGAACAAAATGTTCAGTTACTGCAAGCCATGCCAAGTTGATTAAACTTGAAGTTTGTTAGACTAGAAAGACACATTACTGAGTTGTTAAATCTTCTGTTTTTGAATGTGTTTCAGTTGAGAACAAGGATCGCAACTGTAAAAAAGTATTACTGACACTCATTTTAGCCATCCGCATTGTTAGCCCTCAGTGTTTTCAGGTGCAAAATTTACTTGAATTAATCTTTTCATCTTCTAGCAATCCCATCATGTCTTAAAAGGGGACTTGTCAAAGTGACTTTAGAGCCACCAAATAAATCTGTTTTATAGTCTCCTTTAGATACCCACCCACCTCAGAACCCCTCACACTGGAAGGGTCCCGGGTTCTCCTGAAGTCATCTCTCTCTGGTCGCCTTCTCTGGGTTGTTAAGAAGGTGTCGAAATGTGAGAAGGGCTGGTAGTGAAGTCAAACTGTGGCTGGGGTAATTAGGGGAGAAAGCCCAGGGTTTTCACAGCACTGTCTGGCTTTCAGCTGCAAACAGCGGATATGAACTTAACCAGTCGCTCGCTGCGCTGCAGCTGGCTCAGCTCTGGCTGAAGTAAAATGAAATGGCTGGAAAATTCCAGTCAAGTTAACACCAGTGGGAACGTGTGGAATTAAATAGTGTGAGCAAATGCTGGCTGGGTTGGGGAAAAACTTCAGACATAAGCTTGAGGGTGGTAGTGAGGTTTGGGGGCCATTTCTGGCTTTTTAACAAGGGTCCATTGTTTTGACTAGTTCTTTTGCAGGAGCTTAGAGGTGCCTGCCATCAGAGGAACTTACGGAGTGTGCGGACTCAAATCACCCAACCCTTTATTCTGTTTTTTCATTTAAAAAAAAAACTGTTACCTCATTACTGACAGACAGTAAGCCAGATCTCAGCTGCTCCCTCAGATGGCTCTGGGGAACTGATCCTACTTTGGGTGGCTAGAGGCCCTCAGCCCCTTCCTAGTTCCCTCTCTCTTCACATGTCTGCTGCAGAAATGAGAGCAGGCTCACTTCCTTCAGTTGGGTTTATAACTGTTATAGTAGAAGGATTCTGCAGGGAAGGAAATGGCCCAACAGAAGGAAGGGTTTGTATTATCAGTGCATTTTTTTTTTGCTCTCTGAACTGTTTGCTTCATTTGGAAAATTGAGAGCTGACTGAGAAAAGATGTGGAATCAGAGGCCCCTGGTGCTGTTTGGGAAAACATCTTCGTTACTAGGTTTGGGGCGTGTTATCTCTGCCAGTGCTTGCCAATAATTCCCTGTCACAGGGATTAACCAGTGATGCAAAGCATTTGATTAAGAGACTTAAAAGAAATCTCTCACGAGGCACATGATTGGTAGTTGTTGCAGATGTCCCCCCAAAGCCTGTTTCATCTCTCAGTATTTATATTAAGTTTATAGTGGTGAGTCCTGGGAAATGGAGATGGTCCAATGAAGGATCTCTTTAGAGGTAAGACTTAGATAAATTGGTAATTAAGTCCTTCGGAGCTTCTGTATATATTAAAAAGGGACCCCCAGCCCCCACCCCAGCTACACTATGCCTGGTATTGGAGATAAATAAAAATTACCAACAAAAGTGGACTGTTTCCCAGCAGTGGTGCTCTCGGTGTTGAGAAAGCTAAGTGACAGCTTTTGCTTTGCGTTTAGAGCCTCTACTCCAACGTAGTAGTAGGGAGAGTTCCCTACTACTGTGGAGTGCACTGTTCAGCCCCCTCCAGTCATGTTAACCTGTCCATCTTCCATTCCACAGATCACTATCATCTTCAAAGCACACCATGAGTGTACGGATCAGAAAGTATACCAAGCTGTGACAGATGACCTGCCAGCGGCCTTTGTGGATGGCACCACCAGTGGCGGGGATGGAGATATTAAGAGCCTTCACATCGTGGAGAGGGAGAGTGGCCGTTACGTAGAGATGCATGCCCGCTACATAGGCACCACAGTGTTTGTACGGCAGCTGGGTCGCTACCTAACCCTCGCCATCCGAATGCCTGAAGACTTGGCCATGTCCTATGAGGAAAGCCAGGACCTGCAGCTCTGTGTGAACGGCTGCCCTACGAGTGAATGCATTGATGATGGACAAGGCCAGGTGTCTGCTAACCTTGGGCACAGCTTGCCACACAGCACCTCAGCGCAGGCCTGGCCTGGCTACACACTGGAGACGGCCAGCACCCAATGCCATGAGAAGATGCCAGTGAAGGACATCTACTTCCAGTCTTGTGTCTTTGACCTGCTCACCACTGGAGATGCCAACTTCACTGCTGCAGCCCACAGTGCCTTGGAGGACGTGGAGGCCCTGCACCCTAGGAAGGAGCGCTGGCATATCTTCCCCAGCAGCAGCCGTGCAGGAGGCATTGATCTGTCTGTTGCCCTTGGACTCACATGCCTGGTCCTTATTGTGTTTTTGTAGGGGTTGTTTTTTGTTTTGTTTTTTTCTGGTTTCTTTTGTCTATAACAAAATTTTAAATATATATTGTCATAATATATTGAGTGAAAGAGTATATATATGTATATACCATGTATATGACAGATGTTTGTCCTGGAACACCAGATTGTACATTATGTGTTTGGCTGTTTTCACATATGTTGGTTGTAGTGTTTTTTGATTGTATCAATTTTATTTTGCAGTTTTGTGAAATGTTTTATAATGTCCCTGCCTAGGGACCTCTTAGAAAGCACTTTATTTTTTATATATTAAATATTTATGTGTGTACCTGGCTAATATGTACAGTGCATATACACAGACACCACAACAGTCCATTTGAAGGTGGCCAGTTTGTAGCTACTCTGGGTGTTCCTCCTGCACTTCCCATTGCTACTGATTTGCCAAGGTATACAGTTCCTGATGGAGCTGTCTCCCTTCCTGAAGTGTCAATTTGAGAGGAAAGTTGTTCCCACCCTTATAAGTACAACACGGATCTCAAGAGCCCTGTTTCTAACAACTCACTTTCTCAGAACATGGGGACAGTATTGCTACAACTGGAGTCCTTCTTACTCTGATTGTGACATTTGAGCACATGTGGCCTATGAGGTTGACCCTTCTAAAGCTGCCGTTTGTGAAGGCTGCTGCAAGAAGATCCCAGGCATCTTGCTGCACCTGATCCAGCCCCCATCCCTGTTGAAATTGTAGTTTTCCCTCCTTTAACTCTTTAAGGAAAACTGAATCGTAACTTAATAGATTTCATGCTTTGCTCTCCCTCTCTGCAGTTTGTAGAAATCATGTTCTTAACTCTCTCCTCCCTGGCTGCTTAGAATCCTAATGGTGCTCTCTGACTCCACCCCAATGTCTCCTTCAGCAAACTCTGGCTGTTAGTCTTCCTCTGATACAAGGTCCAGGTGCAGGGCTTGGGAACAGAAAATCTTCCTTGGTGTGTATCAATACACACTTGCCTGTGGATGCTGCTGAGTCCTGATGTTTGTTAACTAGGCACTGCACTGCCCGAGTAGTGTCTGTCTTTTTCAGCTTGCTATCTTAACACCTGTAGTTATTAGGCAGTTGCTCCTGTCACTTAGTGAAATCCCCATATGGTAAAGTCTCTCCTTGCCTCTGCCACCCCATTGTTGGTACCAACTATAAAGGGCTGTGAAGAGTAGCGGAGTTAACTCCTGAATAGATAGGTTTGTATTATTATATCTAAATGTGAGTGTTTGGTTCCAAGAAGTAATACAATTTGTGTTCCAATATTTAAGGTTTACATTAATGCAAGCAAAAGATACGAACTTTAAATACTGGAGTGATTTAGGCCACGGTGATGCCTTCTGCCATGTCCTGCTGGCTGGAGGCACTGACACACAGGCTGGCAGCAGGAAAGGGTATCATGTTGTAAAGTTGTATTTCTTAGAGAAGTGATAATTATCACAGGGTGGGATTGTGTGTTCATCTAGAAGCGGCAAACCCTTACCTTGGGTAAAATTATGAAGGCATCCTTAAAAGCTGAACTCCAGAGAGCTGGAATCTAACCCTGTTTTAAAAAAAAAAGTCTTTTTAAGAAAGCTAGATTAGGACCTTCCAACCCTGAAGCATGGCCACTTTTGTTCATCTGTGGAGTCATGAACCAGAATCCGTCACTAGCTAGTAACTTGTAATTGAGTAGAACAAGAAAGGAGAAATGTCAGCTACTTTTAACCACTATTTTTGTGCAAATAGTATAAAGAAAAAAAATAGAAGTTTCTACAGTGTCTGTCTTTAGAGTGTGATTGATAGATACACCTTTATCCTTTTGTGGGGAGAACAAGACCACCTCTACCCATAGTTTGGAACAGGAAGTTTGCTTAGCTGTATTGTTTAGCGGGAAAGGGTGCCCATGAGATGCACCACAACAGTAGCATTAGTAATAGAGTGTGGTGCGTTGTTCTCCCTAATAATCAGTGTCTGTATGACCTTGACAGTTCCCACAGATAACTTTAAAAAGTAAAGTATTTCTGTAGAGAAGGGCCAGGTTTTCTTTGGAGTTTCTAAGAACACACTGCTTGCACTTGCTTCGGGAAGTCCTTAGCCAAAAGAATTTCAGACCACGCCAGCATACGAATAGGCTATAGCTCTCCACCGTCTCCTGGGAGAGCTTAAAACTTGGGCCGAAACTGGTTTTTCACAGAGCCGTGTGGCAACTTTAGAGACGACTCAAAAACACTTTTTCCTTCTTCACTGTGCTTGGAAATCCCCCACGTTGTGCCGAGTCTTTCCAGAGAAACCTGTAGATGTGGTTTGTAGGCATATGAGTATCTGTAAAAACAGTGAGTGTGCAGTGTGTAAATACTTTAAATTATTATGCTAGAAAAATAAAGTTACAGACCGTGCTGTCGAATGTTTGTTCTGTGATTATAGTGACACCTGCTGAAGATCTGAGAAAGCCTCTGCAGAAGCAAAGGAATAAGGGAGTTAAAATCCCCATAGTTTTTGACAAGGTGGACTCCTTGCTCCTGTAGCTCATTTGACTGCTACTGTAGTTTTTTTTCTTTATAACTTTTAAGCAATTACAATAAAGCAGTGTCTGTGAGACTGGCCTGGTCCTAAAGTTCTATCTGTAATGAGTAGCTTTGCCCCTTGACACTGCACCCTAGGTCTTCTGAACATCTCCTGGAATGCGCAACTTAACCGAGATGGAAAGATGGGGGAGGTAGTTTTGGTTTTTGTCTTTGAAACCTTGCAAACCCTTGCTTCCTGGGTGTTTTAAAAGGAGGTGTCATCTGATTATAAGTTATTTGTGTTAAAGAAATAGAGGGTAAAAGAGTTTGGAAACAAAGACTCAGGAAAGCACCTGCTCTCATCCTAAATGCAGTAAGCCTGGGGGTTGTCAGGGTGGGGGGAGACTCACATAATTCTTGAATAGAGTGCTTGCTGTGTGTAACAGTTCAGAGCACAGAAATGGGAAGTCTTATGTCAGCTGGATCATGCGAGCTACAGAAACCAAGGATACAGGTCCTGGGTGCTGAATAGATGCCATGTGTATAACAAGAGTTCATACTTCCACATCTGACCTCCAGCTTTCCAGAGACCAAAACTAGAGAAATTCTTAAAAACTCAGATATATTTCCATTTTCTTAAACAAGTGATTTTGAGTTTTTCTAAAATCCAAGAATCCTGTTAGTTGCCTACTTAATTTCATTTTTTAAAAAAGTGTATTTTATAGCCTAAAGTGGGCAAGGGTTAGACAGCCTGATTCCTACAGACACCCTGCGTTCCTATAGCCAAATGTCTACTTCTGTGTGAATCAAACAACGCCTCTCCTCCCCCAGAAGGTAAACAAAAGAAGTTCAAACTTCTATTTCTACTTCTGTTTTCTGTATGTCTTCTAACAGGAAATTAATTTAGTAGTGTTTTTTTTTAATTCACTGCCCCCACCCACCCCAGAGAATCTCTAGTAAGATGTTTCAAACTGTCAACTAAATAATACAGTGTCCCCTCCACCTTTGAATGTGCTGTCAATGTATTTGGAGTGGTGATGTTTGTGTCTCCTCTTTTGTAAATGGCTTGCAGATTAACAGAGACTGGCAACCAGGGCCAGAAGGACATACTGCACACGGCCAGATCTCACTCTGTTTTCATTAGAATGATACCAGATCAACTGAGCAAACTGATTCTGTTAACCAAAACATGTTAAGATAGGTCTATAACACTACCATTAGAAGAAAATAAACATAGACCAATATTTCCTAATCGAAGGGTCTTTTCTTTATGGTTGTGAGCCTAGCCTTTTAATGGCTGAGCTATCTCTCCAACCCATAACTTATTTCTTTTAAATGGATAATACATCTGTGGTCCTTTCTTTAATTCAAAAATTAAAACTCCACTCCACAAATGAAAAAATGAAAATTCCACAAATGATTGGCAAAGTAAAAATGCACCTGCCATAATAAGCAATCTTTACAACTAGGGTTATTTCAAGGCCTGGGAAGATAGTCACGTGTTTGCCACACAATCATGAGGACCTGGGTTCAGATCAGATGCAGTGGCCCATGCTGATGATTCCAGTTCTGGGGATGTGAGGCCAGGAGGAACTCTGAACTGACCAGCCAGCCTCACCGAATTGTTGAGCTCCATGTTTAGTGAAAGATGCTGTTGCAAATCAAGATAATAAGCCATAGAGGGTGACACCTAGTGTTACCTCTGGTCATTACATGCATGTCCACACACATCTACAGAACACTGCATGCACCACACACCAAGAAGAAACTGATGGTACAAGTAAGAACAATCACCATAGACACATACATTTGAATGCTTGGTCCATAGCTGATGGAACTGCTTAGGGAGAGTTAGGAGGTATCTTACCGGACTTTGAGGTTTTAAAAGCCCAGGCCATTCCATTCTCTTGCTCTCGGGTCAGATGTAAGGTCTCAGCCTCTGCCTATCTGTTGCCATGATGGTCATAGACTCAACCCTCTGGAACTGTAAGCAAACCCCCAATAAATTCCTCTATAAGTTGTCTTTGTCATGGTGTCTCTTCATAGTAGTAAGAAAGTACGAGAAGTCTAGGAACATTCCAGTCAGTAATATGACACCACCAAGGGAAATGGTGCTGTTAACATTTCATTGGTTAATGTACTGGCTGGTTTTGTGTGTCAACTTGACACAAGCTAGAGTCATCAGAGAAGGAGCCTCGGTTGAGGAAATGCATGAGATACAGCTGTGAGGCATTTTTCTCTATTAGTGATCAATGGGGGAGGGCCCAGCCCATGGCAGGTGGTGCCATCCCTGGGCGGGTGATCCTGGGTTCTATAAGAAAACAGGCTGCACAAACCAGGAGAAGGAAAGTAGTAAGCATCTCCCCTCCATGGCCTCTGTATCAGCTCCTGCCTTCAGGTTCCAGGCCTCCTTGAGCTCCTGTTCTGACTTCCTCCAATGGTGAACTATGATCTGGAAGTGTAAGCCAAATAAACCCTTTCCTCCCCAACTTGCTTTTTGGTCATGGTGTTTTGTCTCAGCAATTGAAACCCTAACTAAGACAATTACCAATATCATGAAGACAGGAGAGGTACTGATTGCCTTGCTCTAAGCAAAAGAAAAGCCAAGCCTGTGTCTCATGAATATTACTCTCTTGATGGGAATAGAAAGAACACTAAAAATGTCAGTATAGTACAAATCTAAGATCTTTAGCTCTTATCAACTCGGAAATTTAAATGACATTTGGAGTTCAGGAAAGAGGTTAAAGATTACCTGGGAAGATGGAAGAGCAACAGCAGATAGGAAAAGCTTGCAGATCAAAATTGCAGATATGTATGCTTCCTGGTTACCGTGAGCTGCAGGACCAAAGACGTTAGTCTACTCAGGAGGCAGCATGCCATCATGGTCAAGATTATGGATTGTGGAACTGCCAAGGGTTAAGTTTCAATCCACTTCCTTTACTCATTGTGCCTCCTGATGCATTCTAAACCATGTCTAGACTTCCATTTTCCCATCTTTATAATAAGAATCCTAACATCACACTTCAAACATTCTCAGTGAGGAGTAAATTTACTACTTTATCTAAATTCCTTAGCATAACACCCATACACTGTTGACAGAGAACTCTGTCCCGCCAGGTCCCAGAGCTGTTCAGTCCCAAAGAAACACAGAGTGGCCTACATTAATTATAATTGGCCTATTAGCTCAGGCTTCTTAATAATTAACTCTTACATCTTACATTAACCTATAATTTTTGTCTGTGTGAGCCACAGGGCTTGGTACCTTTTATCAGTGAGGCATTCTCATCTTGCATCCTCTGCATCTGGGTGATGACTGCAGACTGAGCCTTTCCTCTTTGCAGAATTCTACTATTCTGGTCGTCCCCACCTATACTTCCTGCCTGGCTACTGGCCAATCAACGCTTTATTAAACCAATACAAGTGACAAATCTTTACTGGGTACAAGACCATTGTCCCACAGCAATACACTGCTTAAAATTGTACCTAAGATGAACCATTTGTGTGTTCACCTTAGGGAACTGGCAGGCCACTGAGTTATCCATAGAACTACATTTAGTTTTTAAGTCCCTATTAAGTTCCTGCAGCACATCCCCCTTTTGTTTAAATAAGAGAGTGCTAAGCCTAATACAAAATTATATACAAACAAGTATAAAATTAGAATTACAAGCAATATAAACAATATCAAGCAAGAAACATGATAAATGTTTCAATAATTATCCTATCCTAAGGAGTCTAAGTATTGTATTATAAATAACTTGGCCAAGTCATGAAAGGAAAGTAACTATGACTATCTAATCTTCAACCCCATCAAAGACCATAGAAGGGAAGTAATATTACTTGATTAAGCAGGAAGTGCAATCAAGCAACTTCCAAAATGTACAACAAATGACAGAGACAACTGGCTACCTGGGCAATCACTCAAAGTCTCATTTGCAACACTGGAGCAACCAACTTTGGCTAAAGCCTACAGTAACTGACAGACCATTTTCAGAGGCAGGAAATTTTTCAGAACTGTCTTACCCTGTCTTTTTTCTTGTATCCTGCTTGTTCTGTCTGGACATCATGCATTTTGTCAGAGGTCGATGCATGGGCAGTTCCTTGCCCAAAAGCCAGTTTTGCCAAGAAGAAAATAAGCTCCAAGTGGAGTGTCTTCAGTGCTCAACATTCTCTCGGGAATAGATCAGTGCTGCCATGAGCAATCGTGTCTCACATCAACAGAACCCTAAGATATTTAAATGCCATATTCTACAGCTCTTTGAAGTAGTTGAAGATTACCTATCTATGCAGAATACAATCTCTATTATCTAAAGAACCTGATTAGTCTAACTATAAGTATGACAAACATGGATGACTATTGACCTATAATTCTTAATACCTATATAACTTAAAGACTAATACTTCATATTAGAATATTAAACAATCTTTAAACAACTGTGCAACAAATAAGGACAATGACCTCAAAATGTATCAATATACAAAATGTCTTAAACAGAGGTAGAAGCATGCATGCATACAATATGACAAAATAACTTTGCCTAGGTATACAAATATTGTAGACAAAAATGGGAACTTATTCAATATAATTTAAGTTTGTATCAATATACAAGAATCTATAACAATGTAAATTGTTTATAAAAATAGCCCACAAGTATTCACACTATTACTCACTATTATTATTAGTGTGAGTAAGCACTAATCTATTATCTCATCCAATTTTCCTTTTTTTTTTTTCAAAGAGATCCCTGAGCTACATAATTCCTCCCAACCCCCAACCCTATACCAATTATAATCAACTAATTGATGTCCATAACCCTGAGGACAAACTTTGTTGGGAGAAGGGACATTGTCTTCTAGAATTACTTCCAGCTGTCATGGGGGTGATGTTCTTACTATGGGATCCTGTGAAAGTAAAATAATGGTTAAGTTTCAAGATTACTATCTGGTATAACTGCGAATAGTCTCTGGGTATTCAGTAGGGTTTTTCTGAGGTTCCTATTTGGAGTTCTGGCCAGAACGTTGTAAGAAGGTGCACCATTTCAAGTAACCAAGTTGAAACCATCTAGAGCAGCTGGTACCCAAATCAGGTCTTAAAGTAGCACTACCAGCATCATGATGTCATATCAACCAGGTTGAGTTGTTGTTGTGGGGTCCCATCTTCTTCCTGGAAACTTCAAAGATTACTACAGGAAAATGTATTGTTCATTGTGGAAAACTTAAACATTATTTATACAGACATGTATTCAATGAAAGGTACAATAGAGACAAAAATAGGTATGAAGAAAAGTAAAATTTTTTTCTAAATTCTTTCTCCTTTCTGTTACATACCAGATGGCTCCTGACATGGGACAGAAACTCTGAAGTTTTCTTTTAACAACATGCTTGGATTTAGAGAAGGACAGAGCCATTGTCCAACTCCAAAGCCAGTTTCGATTTTTAAGTGAGTTATGACTATTATTCTAGTTTATGTTCAGAGATTCTTATCCTCAGATGACCTGTCCTCATAAGTCATGATTCTCTTTGCTTGGTGATCCTATCTGGATAATTATCTTTTCCTCTTTAGGCATCTAGATGTCCAGGGTCTCTTGACTTTTTGAAGATGAGTATTTTTCTGCAAAGACAAGAACAGAACCCTGCCCCAACCCTTATGAGGTTTCCTTACCATGTGTATGGTTGTCAGCTCTGTGGATGAGCTGTCATTTCTCTTTCTCAAGAGATTTCTTTTTCAAAATGAATCTTTATTAATTTTGATGGTATCCATACTTTTCTTCTCCTGTGGAAACAAGAGCAAAACCCCTTCCCCAATGTAGCACATCTCCTGTTTTCCATTGTGAGGTCAACACATCATTGAAATACACCAGCTAATGTAATTCAGAAGATTTTTATATTATCCAATGTCTCTCTGCTGATATTGTTCCTTTCTCATTAGCGTTAAGAAAATTCAAGATTAATAAAGCATTGTGTAATCTATTTCTGGAGGTATTTTCCATCACTTTCTGTTTGTTTAACATATCCTTTATACTTTGATTTGATCTTTCTATAACTACCTGACCTATAGGATTGTTTGGTATACCTATAATATGCTTTATTTGTGCAGGTATACCCATGATGGCCATAACTTCTAATAAATGTGTGATTACTGAATCAGCCTTTTCTGAGCTCAAAGCAGTTGCCCATTGAAAACCTGAAAAAGTATCAATGGTGTGGTGTACATATTTTAATTTTCCAAAATCTGCAAAGTGTAACACATCCATCTGCCAAATTTCATTCCTTTGAGTATGCTTAGTCCCTGCAGGTAGTGGTGTTTGGTTATAGAAAGAGCAAGTAGGGCATCTCTTTATAATCTCCTTAGCTTGTTGCCATGTAATAGAAAACTCTTTCTTTAAACCTTTGCTATTGACATAATGTTTCTTATGAAATTCTGAGGCCTTCAACACATTTCCAATCAATAATCAATCATTTTCTGCATTACCTTGTGCTAGAGGATCTGGCAGATGTATGGGATTGGATATGTGTTATGTATATGGGACAAAGCGTATTCCTGATTATATCTTGAAACTGTATGAATAATGAAGTCAATTCTGTATCATCTGGTATAAATTCAGCAGTTTCCAGATGCAAGAGAACTCTTTCCACTTATTGTGAATCAGTAGCTATATTAAGAGGTTCTTTAAATTTCCTAAGTACCATGAGAATAGCATATAATTCTGCCTTTTGGATAGAATTATAAGGGCTATGTTCCACCTTACTTAAATCTTCTGATTTGTAACCTGCCTTTCCTGATTTATTTGCATCAGTATAGAATGTACAGGCTCTAGTTATTGGTGTGTCCTGTACAATGCGGGGAAGAATCCAAGTAAGTCTCTTTATAAAGTTAATTCTATCACTTTTGGGATAATTGCTATTAATCTCTCCTAAAAAAAAATTAGGGCAAGCTCTTTGCCAAGGTTCATTGTCTTCCCATCATTTTTTAATTTCATCAGTAGTAAAAGGCACTATAATCTCTGCTGGATCTATACCTGCTAGTTGACAAAGTGTCAATTTTTCTTTTATAATTAATTCAGAGACTTTTTCACATAAGTTTTTAAATTTTTACTTGGTTTATGTGGTTAAAAGATATACTCTAAGATATCTTTGCTTTGCATGAAAATTCCTATAGGGAAAATTCTGGAAGGCAATATGACTAGAATGCAGTTAAGATTTGGATTCACCCTATCCACATGTGTCTCCTGTAATTTTTCTTCAACAACAATTCCTTTTCCACTTCAGCCATTAATTCCCTAGGACTATTTAAGTCTTTGTCACCATCTAAGGTTTTGTTTAAATGAACTATTAGGTCAGGTGTTAGCCTAACAGCTCGTTGTAGACTGGAAATGTCTCCTAACAATCTTTGAAAGTCATTAGAGTCCACAATCAGTCTCTCCTAATTTGTGACTTTTGTGTTCACATTTTCTGTAAACTTATTTTTATAACCTAGGTAACTGACAGAATCTCCTCTCTATATTTCTTCAGGAGCAATTTATAATCCCCATTTTGGCAAAACTTTACTTCTTCAAACATTCTTTCTAAAGTATCTACAGTTGAATCAGATAGCAAACTGTCATTCATGAAATAGTAAATTATAGATTTAGGAAATTTTTTACATATTATTTCTAATGGCTGACTTACAACGTATTGGCATAGGGTGGGGCTACTGAGAATTCTCTGTGGGAGGATGGTCCACTGGTATCTCCTAGTAGGCTGAGAATTATTTTAAGTAAGCACCATGATGGCAAATTTTTCTGTCTTTTTCTTGTAAAGGTATAGTGAAGAAACAATCTTTTAAATCAATAACTATAAGAGGCCATTCTTTTGGTAATAGAGAAGGCAGAGGAATTCCAGATTGTAGAGGGCCCATAGGTTGAATTACCCTTGTTGACAGCTCTTAGATCTGTCACCATTCTCCATTTACCAGATTTCTTTTTAACAACAAATATAGGAGAATTCCAAGGGCTGGTTGATTCTTCAATATGGTGAGCAACTAGTTGCTCCTGTACCAGCTGTTCTAAAGCCTGAAGTTTGTCTTCTGCTGAAGGCCACTGTTTAACCCATATTGGTTTCTCAGTTAACCATTTTAAAGGTAGGGCTGTTGGTACCTCTAAAGGTTGGCTAGTTGCTTTGTGTTCTTATACAGCCTGAATGGCTGGTGACCTTTGTGTATAATACTTATAATATCATTCCCAGAAATATGAGTTTCTGGGACTTCAGGAATGTTAATCTGAGTATTCCATTGCTGCAGTAGGTCATGACCCCATAAATTCACTGCAATATTAGCCATATATGGCCTCAGCCTTCCTCTCTGTCCTTCTTTCCCTAAGCATTCAACACATCTTGTGCTTTGTTGCACTTGAGATAGGGTTCCAATTCCTAGGAATTGAACATCTGCCTCTTGAAAGGGCCAATTTGGATGCCAAGATTCTGGAGTAATGATACTCATATCTGAACCCGTGTCTATCAAACCCACAATTACAATTCCATTTATATGCACTCTTATCTTTGGTCTTTGATCATTTATAGAAATCTGCCAGAATATATATTTCCTATTGAATTTTTGATTCATCCTCCATGTTTATTCCATCATCCAGAACAATGTGGTTTTTTACAGAAGGCTCAGGATTTTTTAATTTTTCTGGTGAGACATGTCCTCCACAGTGACTGGGAATGACTGAACCACTTTTGACTTGAGGGCCTGAGAGAGGCCCCTCAAGGAGTTTCCCGATGGTATCGGGTTGCCTTGTCTGTCTTTTGTTGATCTGCATTCATTGGTCCAATGTCGGCCTTTGCTACACCTTCTACATAATCCAGAAGGTTGATGCCTTTTATTTTTGCCATTCCCAGAGGAGACATTATTTTTTAGAATTCCTTGTCTACAATCCCTTCTCAGGTGTCCTATTCTATCACAATTAAAACATTTGGCATTTTGATGTCTCCTCATACCTTTGGAAATTGCTTCTCCTACACAAGATTCAGTATTATAGTCAAATGTCTCAATGTTCACTGTATGCAGGATCCATTTATCCCTAGGTGCTGATCTAACCTTTAAAGGCCCAAGAATCCTTCTGCAATCTAAGTTGGCATTTTCAAAAGCCAGAGTTTCAATAAGTACTCGTCTAGCATCTGGGGCTGTTACTCCCATTTGTACAGCCTTAGTTAATCTTTGTAAAAAGTCACTTAAGGGTTCTCTCTGTTTAACCCTGGTATATGATTCAATTTGTTTTCCTAGTTCTTGAATCCTGTCCCAAGTATTTAAGGCTGCTGTGTGGCACAGGGACAAGATGTGCACATCGTAAAGAGCTTGAGCCTGTGGTCAGCATCAGTGCCCTCACCAAGAGTTTGATCTTGGGAAGTCTCAAGTCCTTTGGCTTTTCCCTGTTCTAAAATTTTTGCCTCTTCTCACAAATAACATTTCCATAGCAGTTGGGGCCCATCATCCAGGACTTCTGAAAGTAGTTGAAGCCGCTCATGTGTGCTAGAAGCCCATGTCTTTACTATCTCCCTAACCAATGTGGAATGCAAGCCATAAGTTACTACTGCTTTCTTAATTTCTTTTAGATCATTAACTCCTATAGGAATCCATCTACCTTCTTTGAATCCTTTTGAGCATTTAGAACCTGATGCTTTTGTCAGAGTAGATTACAGGGTAGGAAGCTAAAATCCTGGGGAAGTCATCTCTGACAGCCAATGGTGATGTGGAATCCCGTCCTTGTGCCTTCTTTCGCTGCTCATCAGCTCCAATAATTTCCTCAATTATTTCAAATCTTTTTACTACTGTCTTTTGTAAAGCCTGAATCTCCTGGCCTGTATATATTTCTAGTGATTTCACTGAGACACCTAGCCTCTGGTCCTCATTCTGTACATGTGATTCCAAGCTCTGAAGTTTTTCCCCTTAAAGACAACATCTCATCCTTGAACATTATTTGAATAGCATGCAGATTGCCTTCCTGGAGAGATACTCTATCTGCTAACCTATCATAACTTTTTAACAGATTTTGATTGTCAAATTCAACAATATGAATTCTTTCAGATAATTTCTCAGTACCCTTTGACATGGATTGAATTTTGTCTGTCAAATTAAGTGTTATCCTTTCCAATAGTATTAATTTTTTCAGGTAACTTTTGATTTCCGATGGTATTAATCTTGTCAGCTAGCTGTTCATTATTAGTTGTAAAGACTGTATCATTTCTAAAAGTTCCTCATTCTTGCTCTGTTATCAAACCATTTTCTTAAGGATATAATATGAAGAAAAAAACTGAGTCCCAATAACCAATAAATGGATGTATTATAACTATATAAGCCTTGCAGAATACAATCTGCATGCTAATATTGTCTGCAATTATATAACTTTCAAGTTTATTGATTTATTAATTAATCAAATAGTCACCTGTGTTATGAGATCCAGTAAATTGTTTTAGGTGTAATAATCTTGATCATCCAGCAGGTGTCACAGTTGCAGAGTAGTGACCCACAGCACAACCAGTGGCGGCACGACGGTACTGCACAGCTTTGGCCTTCTGCCTTGGTGCTGGTCAAATACTAATAAATATGCTTTGCTTGACAAACCAAAAGCAGTCAAATCAACTCCATACATGGAGCAAGGAGCCCGGAGCTCATGAGCAGGAAGACAAACCGGAAGCTGTGCAAGGGCCACATGGCAGGGAACACCACAGTGGTGGGGGAAATATGCATGAGCTTGGGAAATTTCCAAGTCACTGTGCACTCAGCTCCACTGTGATGGGGGTTTTAAGAAAACCACTTAGTAGGTGAAAGCAAGCCAGGCAGACAGGGGTGGGAGACCTTCTGGGTCATGGACCATTTGGACCTTTTGGACCAGTCCCCCTGGTAGGTGTGGAGTTGGGATCCACGTAGGGTGCCAGATGAAGACAGATGCTAAAAAGAAATCCCACCCTAGTTCAGAAATGAGTACAATAAAGGGTTATTTATTTAGTGGTAGACTCACAGATCACAGTCCTCTGCTTGAATGGGAAAACAGCAACCGAATCCAGCAGCTGAAAAGAGAGCGGCCTGTGCCTTACATCGGCATCTACAGTATAAGAGGCCACACCCAAGTGGGCGGGTAACTTAAAGGCTACTGGCTGAAGGAATTCCTACAGCAGGCCATCTATAGAAGGCTAAGAGATTTAGACTGGCTTCATCAAGCAAAGTTGTTTCCCTCTGGATTTAATATCTCTTTCGGGAGTTTAAGAGATGGCTCAGCTTATAGCTTCAGAGAAACAGTCTCTTATCATCATGGCAGGGAACATGGTAGTATACAGTCAGACATGGTGCTAAAGAAGTAGCCGAGAATCCTACATCTTGCAGGCAACAAGAAGTCAAGTCAGACACTGGGTGGTGTCTTGAGCATAGGAAACCTCAAATCCCACCCCCACAGTGACACACTTCCTCCAGCAAGGCCACACCCACTCCCTACAAAGATAGACCTCCTAATAGTGCCACTCCCTTGAGCCTATGGGGGGGGGGTCAATTACATTCAGACTACCACAAAACTACCTTAAAATTTTTACTATTTTATTCCCAGTGCTCCACATTCAAAACAGAAGCATGAGGTGACTAGAGAGACAGTTCAATGATTTAAAAACCTTAGGTTCAATTTCCAGCATCCACATGGTGGCTCCCAATCAACTCTACCACTACAGCTCCAGAGCATTCAGCTCCCCCTTCTGTCCTCCACGGGCACCAGGCATGCACATGGTGCACGTACATACATGCAGGCAAGCACTTGTATACAAAAGATAGAAATAAATATAATTTTTAAACTTGTTTTCAAAAATAGGAGGATGAGTACATTTTATAACTGACATGACCTAACTCTGAGAAACAGTTAACCCACTAGGAGGTCTTGGAATTAAAATATTTTCCTAATACTTAAAAACATCTCTATGTATTTTAGTCTCGTTGAAAGAACATTTAGTACTGGGCGGTGGTGGTGCGCACGCCTTTAATCCCAACACTTGGGAGGCAGAGGCAGGCGATCTCTGTGAGCTCAAGGCCAGCCTGGTCTACATAGAGCTAGTACCAGGACAGGCTCCAAAGCTACAGAGAAACCCTGTCTCAAAAAACCAAAAAAAAAAAAAAAAAAAGAACATTTAGTGAGGCAGGGACTCAAACATCCTAGATGGTAGGTAATGGGTTCCCACATAGCAAGCAGGAATGCTAGAAGTTCTCAGTTGCAAAATTTTTTCTGACAAGAGTTTCCTCTGCTTTATCTTTTGGTTCAATGGAGAAAAGCATATCCCATAATCTTTATCGTGCAAGCAAAGGTCCAACCCCTTTCCATAGCTGTTGTCCCCAGTGTTAAGTCTTGTTACTTTTTATCAGGATGGGCAAGCTACTCCCAAGCTTTCCTGAATGATTGCTATGATTAGAGAAATTGTAACTGGAGACTGAGTCACTGGAGGACCCTGGAATCAATTATAGATGTGTACTGTGTATGGGCCAAGCACTCCTGTGGCTCAATGAAGACAGTTGCTTCTTTGGGATATTTCTGACCTCAATTTAAACAACTTATATATCGTCAGGATTATGTTGTTCTGAACATAAATTGGAGCAACTGCAATCTTGGACAGTGCAAGAGTTGACTACTCTGAAGATTCCTCCAGCCCCACAAAGATCTTTGAGGGAAAATTAATAGGGACCAATGCAATAGAAGTATGGAAAGAAAATTTAAAACCAAAGATAAACAATTTGTTTCTCAGAAGAAAAGATAGGTCTGTGTTCTGAACATTGCATTTTATCAATCAGTTAACATTGATGTATCAACAATCTGAGATACTAGTAAACAATTACAAGTAAAATAGAATTTTCCACTTTGATCTGCCTCCATCCAGTAGCTAGAATGTGGACCAAACTGTCTACGTTTTAAAAGCACTGGGAATCAAACCTAGGATATCATGCATAATAGGCAAATGTTCTTCCATTGAACTGAACCCCCTAGCTCCTAAAAATATAGCTAATGCACTTTGTACTTGCAGGGTAGCATCTTTTCTTTTTTTTTTAACTGATTATGCATTTGTTCACTTGAGACTCTTATTCTCCTTCTCAAGGTCGCTAAGCTATATCAACCCTTAACTAAAATGACCTCTGTTATCCTCACTCATACCTACTCCCAAATATTCCCAGGCATTTAAAAATGTTTAGGCTAAATAACGAAATTACTAAATGAAAATTTGAGGTAATGTGCCAAGTTTCAGAGAAAAAGAAAGGAGCAAGTGCTATTTTTACTCCACCCATGGAATATGAAAATGATAAAAGAAATGTTGTCTATAATTCATACTCCTGCTGAAGGCAGGCATGTGGTGTTTAAGACAGGGATCTGGGCATTCTAGCCCTGGGTCTTCAATGCCTCCATCTCCTACCTTTGAATGACTCATTTCTACAATCTGGCTTAGCTGGCCTTCCTCATCTGCAGCTTTCATAGACCTGGTCTATTATGAAAAAACAAGATGAATCTCCCAGCAGTACTTCTGAAATCTCTTTCTCATGGGCTGTTGTGCAAGAAAAGCTTTCCCTTTGACATATAACACAGCACAATGTGGCATAAAATGCAGATTAGTATTGCATTTGTCTCAAGAGCAATTATCTGTCAAGTTATTTAGAATGCATCTGATCATGGAGTTATTTGAACCACCAAAGAAACCTTTCATCTATGTATGTGTGTACGTGTATGTGTTAATGTGTGTGAGAGTGCATACACTTGCCATGTATAGACCAGAGGACAACTTCAGGTATTGTTCCTCTGGTGCCATGTAGCTTTCTTCCTTGTTGCCATCTGTTCATGAAGGTTTGTGTGCACTTGTGAATATATGCATGTAGTGCGTGCATGCACACAAGTATTTGTACATGCACAGGCCAGAGACTAACACCTTCCTCAGTCGCTCTCCACCTTATACTTTTGGAGACAGAGACTCTCACTGGTCCTGGAGCTCATCAATTCATCTAGTCTTGTTGGCTAGCAAAGTCTGGGATCTGCTCACTCCACCCCCACCCCGTGCTGTTCCTCTGTTAGATCATTTCACGCCTTACCATGCGCTACACAGTACACTCTCTTCCTCTGTCTTTATTTAATTTTAGATAGCTGAGGCCTGATAGATAAACTGTTTATTCCTAATGGCATTCTCAAAGTTACTGTTAGTCTAAGGCAGGCAATAAAGACGCAGATAACTGACATCATTCCCACCCTCTGCAGGTGTACTGTAGCCCTACTTTCTCTCAATGGGGTGTTCATGACGTGACAGAAGGTGACGAGACCACAGCCCAGTAAATCCCATTGTTTGTATTAACTGTGTAAATCAGTAGAAATAATAGATACTTGTTGACCGAGGTTTTCTGTCCTGCCAGGTTTTCACAGCTGTTAAGTCCCAAAGAAATCACACAGAGGTTTACATTATAAACTATTATAAACTGATCGGCCCATTAGCTCAGGCTTCTTATTAACTCTTATAACTTATATTAGCCCATTATTCTTGTCTGTGTTAGCCACATGGCTCTGTACCTTATTCAGCGAGGCAGTCACATCTTACTTCTTCTGTGGCTGGGTTACAAATGCGGACCAAGCTTTCTCTTCCCAGAATTCTCCTGTTCTTGTTGCCCTGCCTCTACTTCCTGCCTGGCTACTGGCCAATCAGTGTTTTATTAAAATACAATTGAAAGGGTACAAACCATTGTCCCACAGCAGATACTAGAATCTGAGGATGCATTTTCTCCTATTAAAAACTAATCATCTATTGTTGACATTATGAATCAAATATTTATTTGTTTTGCCTCTGTTGCCTTTGTTTTATAAAACTCAAAGCCAAGATGATGATCTACTTCACCAACATGAAGGAAATCATGGCAATATTTTGCCTACTAAATTTTATTCATATACTTTTTGTCTAATTCTTCCCACGTATTCTGAATTTATATTTGAGATGGTAAGAGATTAGCAATGCTATTGCTTTAGTCTGTTTTCTGGTGTTAAAACAAAATTCCTGACTCTGAGTAATTTATAAAGAAAAGTAGATTGTGTAGCTCACCGATCTGAAGGCTAGACGTCCAACATAAGAGAGCTGCATAATCTTGGCTTCTAGGAAGAACGTCATGCTGTTCCAGGCATGATGGGAAAAACAATAGAGCAAGCAGGTACATGTGGAGGGTAAAGGAGCCAGACAGTGGTGGAGCGCACCTTTAATCCCAGCAATCCCAAGGGAAGAGGCAGGTGAATCTCTGTGAGTTCAAGGCCAGCCTGATCTACAAAGTGAGTTCCAGAACAGCCAGGACTGTTACACATAGAAACCCTGTCTAGAAAACAAACAAGAGTAAAGGAGATGTCAGACTTGTTTTATAAACAGAAGTATAACCTGTTATTACACAATTAACACACTACCATGGGGATTTCACTGACCCCTTTCATAAGGCTTCAGCCCGGGACCCAGGTACCTCTTCAAAGTCTTTATCACATTGGAGACTCAGTCTCCAGCATGTACATTTAGGGAACATGCAAACCATATTACATATAACTGTTAATCTAAGTAAAATCACACAATCTGAGGTTAATTATTAAATAGAGTTCATAGGAAATTTATTTATATGAATATTTCCATTTCCCAGCAGGGTCAAATGTGTGTGTGTGTGTATTTGTACATGCATGCCTTCATGTATTTGTGTTAGCTTAAATATAAATGGCAAGCTAGACATGGTGGTACATGTCTATAATCCCTGAATTTGTGAAGTAGAGGATCAGGATTCAAGGTCATCCTCAGATACCTAGTAAGCAACAATAAATAAGAATTTTTAAATAAGAAAATTTAATCTAAGTGATGTTCACTTGTTTTTATGTATTTGAGAGTCTTACAATGTAGCCAGTGTTGTGTAACTTTTCTGGGGTACCACGAACAGACATCTATCTGTTCACCTCAGATAGGCACTGACAATGGACAAACAATTCCACCCAAATCTAGCTTAGACAGACAGTGAGTTTACTGGGGTTCCTTATAGTAGTATAGCTGAGGGATTTCTTATCCAGGAGCACACTAAAATCTCTCTGCACACTGGTGTGGACTCACAACGGCTGTATCCCTACAGCCCCCTGCTCAGTTTGTTGGGACCATTTGGAGTCCTGGCCTCCAGCTGCTCTTCCTGTAGAGATCTTTCCTTTCCTTCTGATGTGAGTTCCTGAAAGCTGTGTCATAATTGTTTACCAGCTCAGCTTCACGAGCACGTGTTGCCTTGAGGATCAGAGGATAAGGTTTTCACCTGTTGGCCCACCTGACCGTTCGGTATATAAGCCTCCATGGTGCTACTGAATACAGGGCTTCTTACCAGTGACTAGAGGTCCCTGTCTCTATCTCTCTGTCTGTGCTGTCTCTGTGAGTCTTTGTGTGTTTCAACCTCCAGCCCCTTGCCCAAAGCTCATGAACTGTATGGTAGCGCATGGAGCACAGACAGGCGGTTGCGCGCTGCAACTGGTCCCAGACTCCTAGAGGTCTCTAACATTGTAAATGTTGTATAACCTTGGGGAAGAGCCTTAATCTACCTCCTACAGTTTCCTCAGACATGAGGTCTGTTTACTTTGAGAGACTTTTAGTTAATTCCCCTTCCCTCCTGAGTCTCAATGTGATGTCCCCTTTAGGAACATCAATTCAAACAAAGCAGCTACACAGCGAACTCTGGATGGGTACTAACCACCTCCACTAATCCAAATGATTCTAAAGTGCTTTTCTGATTCTTGAAGACTTTAAGACGCCCTGGGTTGTAGTGAAAAACATCTGGGTGACCAATTGTGAGGGTCCCTGCAAGCTCTACTGCTGGAAAGGAAAGGAACCTTGAAAGGCAAGAAGAAAACTCAAGTCAGTGTGACTTAGTAAGCCAGGCAGATTCAAACCTCTGGCGTCTGACCCCAAGTGGTTTATTTTTGACATACTTAAAGACAGTAAAACTTTGGAAAAGACGCTGTTCTCATGACAATTATCACAATAAAGCTTAGCACAAGTGACCTCTTCAACTCTTAGAAAGAAAACGTGAAATTGAGGTGGCTAGCTTACAGTTTCATCACGGCACGGAGATGAGACACTGGAACTGAGAGGGATACATCTTGCAGGCAAAAGGAAGTGGACCACAGTCGCACTTGGGGAAGCTTAACCAAAAGAGGCCTCAAAGCCCGTCCCCACAGTGACACACTTCCTCCAACAAGGCCACACCTCCCAATAGTGCCGCTCCCTTTGTGGGGCGTTTTCTTTCTAACCACCACAGCAAGATTGCATTGAAAACCCTCATTCCATACCTACACCTGAGAGAATCCTGGAAAAATGCTGACATAAAATATATTTCTGAGCCAAGAAGTTGGATTCCAATTCTGGGAACAAATAAGGAGTACCTGTAAATTAAAAATAATTTAATTTTAGAATCAAATGACTCACTGGAAAATTGAAAAACTAGCCCAAGAAATCTCCAGGATCAAAGAGCAGCGTAATAGACAACGGGAGAGGAATTTTTGTTCCTGTTTTTCATCTAAAGCAGCAAGTCTGTAACAAACAAAAAACTGAATTAAAATATTATTGAAGGAAAAGAGCTAAGGAATGTCAAAAATGCTGAAAATTTTGGACAGGAAAAGTTGTAGAATACTATTTAATTAATTTTAAAATTATTCTTATCATTATTTTGTTTATGTGTATGGATGTTTTCCTTGAATGTATGTCTATGCACCATGTTCATGTCTGGTGCCTTTATTTCAATAACTAAATAAACAAATTTTAAAAGTTTGTTTCATTAAATCTAAGGGTGTGGCTTGGCTGGGCAAAGAGAAGGGTATCTATCACACACAGGGATATATGTTCCTGAATGTCCTCCATTCCCAGCACATTGCCATACAATGTTTAAAGAGCTGGTGTTGGATATCAAATCACTATGCTATATAGAATTCTTTTTACTATGTGAAAAAGATATTATTTTAAAATGTCAACATTTAAAATCAGAAATTTTATTTTGTTATGATGTAAAATAATTAAGTCTGTGCTTCGAAAATTGTATAAGTGAATGTAAACTCTTTGAGAGAATTTTAATTTTAGGATGTCTTAAATGAAGTAAATGTTTTTGCAAAACAGCACTCCAAGGTTGCTAACTGAAGTTAATTTACTAAATAAACTCATACCTCCCCCTAGTGGTTAAAATGGTCAGCAACACACCTAGTACATAGTATTTGGGGCAAATTTTTATTTACACTAAATAAACGGAAAATGTTATAAACTCTGGATACAGAGAATATTCTGAAATTCAGTATTTGCAACTCAGTGGACCATGAGAAGAACGCATCTGCCCCTCCTGATCAACAGGACTTTTCTCTACTGCATCATTTCAACAGTAAAATACAGCAAGTATTTTAAAAAGTAACTCCCCCCATCAAAAAGGAAAAACAGAAAGGAACTTCCTTCAGTCTTGTGACGTCCAAGTTGTTTGATCTCGCCTTGAAGGCACTTCAGCGTCTTGAACAGCTGGGTCCACAAATCGGGGACCTCCACACCCTACAGCCATGGACCTGCTTCTGCGGGCCTACGGTACTGACTTCCTGGAAAAGTGGATGTAACCACACTTTGCATTGTCTCACTGAACATGCACCTGAGTTCACTGGTGTTTCCTTTCCACTTCGCTGAAACTTTCCTGTTAGGGTCTTCGGTTGGTTCTCTGGTAGCAAACCCAGTGAAACCTTCTCTGTCCTTATCAGAACACCTTGGTAGCTTTGGACAGTTGTACACTTAAAAAAAAAGATATATTATGTAAAAATGGTCTCCTAGGAATGACTTGATGGCTAAAAAACAAACAAAAAAAAAACATTCAAAGTAACTCCAAAACAAAGGGGTTTTTTAGAAAACTCTCATGCGATATCACAAAATATGAGAGAAGAAAATAATATAGCCAAGCCCTCAAGTAACTCACTATGTACACTGGTTCAATCCTACCTGCTGTTCCTGCTTCTCTCTGCTTGCTCCCATGCCCTTCTAAAGAAGACCAGCATGTAATGACCAAGGGACCAACAACTCCCATGGGAATACATGCAGTCAACACAGCCTACAGGATCTGCCCTTTCTCTGCTAGCTGTGCAGGGTCACTGTGATGAGAAAACTTTCTGTTCTGTATTGTCTAGTCTGCTCAAGGACAATCTAAATGGTGTGCGGAAGGTATCTTCTTAGATGTATTATATTTGCCTAACTGCTCTAACCTTGACATAAGCATGTGGCAAATATCCCATTATAATAAAGGCATTCATTGTCTTATAAGTTATACATAGGCCAAAAAAAGTAAATCTTGTCAAGGAAATAACCTATAATCTAACTTAAAAATGAACGTTAACTCATTTCAAATGAATTAATATAAAGATGATAATATAGGAAAATAATTTGTGACTATAGAGAAGGGACTTTTAAAAATTAAGAGTTTGACTATCATTAAGAATTTCTGTTCAGGAGCTAGAGAGATGGCTTAAGGGGTTAAGAGTACTTGTTGCTCTTGCAGAGGACCTCAGTACCATCCCCAACACCCACATGGTGGCTCACAACCATCCATAACCCCAGTTTCAGGGGATCCAATGACTTCTTCTAACCTCCAGAGGCACCGTGCCTGCACATGGTGCCAAACATACATGAAGATTGCGGTGCTTTAAATAACAATTGCCCCATAGGCTCATATTTGAATACTTTGAATAATGTTTCCTTTAGTTTGTGAAAGCCATCTAGGAGGGATTAGAAGGTGTGGCCTTGTTGGAGGAGGTGTGTCCCTGGAGGCCGACTGTGTGAAGTTTCCAAAGACTCCATTCCCAGTGTTCTTCTCTCTGTCTCCTGCCTGCGAGTCAATATGTAAGCTCTCAGCTACTGCTCCAACACCATGCCTGCCTGTTTGGCTGCTGCCATGTTCCTTGCTGTGATGATCATGTACCCTCTGAAACTGTAGGCCCCAAATAAATTCTTTCTTCTATAAGTTGCCCTGGCCGTAGAGTCTCTTCATGACAATAGAAAAGTAACTAGGGCACAGACAAAAATGTGTTGTGGAATATTTCTTTACGCTGCGAAGATATGTCACTGTGATTAGTTTAAGAGTGGAATGGCCAATAGCTAGGCAGGAGAGAATAGGCAGGATTTCCAGGTAGAGAGAGAACTCTGGAAAGTAGAAAGGCAGAGATGGCAGGAGACTCTGAGAAGGTCCGATGTGCCATACTGAGAAAAGGTAAAATTCACATAGTAGAGTGTAGATTAATAGAAGCAGATTGATTTAAGTTATAAGAGCTAGTGAGGGGCAAGCCTTAAGTGAAAGACCAGGCTTTCATAATTAATAAGTCTCCGTGTCATTATTGGGGGGCTGGCAATCCAGAGATAGTCTGACGAGAAAGCTTGCTATAAAAATGAATAAATCTAAAACAAAAAAAAAGTCTATTCAGAAGAACTGATGAGATCTCTGCTCAGCAGTGACAATTTGTTTTATCATGTGACTGAAATAAACAATAAGGTAACTGACCCTAAACGGCATAATCATTTTATCTGTATGCTCGAGATATCTTGAGACTTCGTGGCATTAACTGATTTAATTCACCTTTAGTATCTTCATAAACTGTGGGTTCATAACTCACACAATGTAATTCTTCATCACTTACCTGTACTAATGAAGGCAAACTGAAACAGGGCTTTATTCCCATAATTTCAGATACATTTGGAGACAAGAGAAAGGCATTGGGGATCCTCCTCGATTGCTTTTCATGGTTCTCATTTGAGAAAAACCCTCTCACTGAACCAGAAGCTCACTATTGAGATTTATTACCATGTCTTAAGGGCTGTGGTCCAGCTAATCCAACAATGGCTGTCTAGCAATTTAAAGTCCAAGAATCCAGTAGTTGTTCAGCCCATAAGGCTGGATGTCTCAGTTGGTCTTCAGTACATGCCAGAATCCCAACTAAAAGCAGGCCCTAATGCCAGTGAAAGAATGGACTTCCAGCAGGAGCAAGGGCAAGTGGGCAAGGAACAAAAGCTTCCTTCTTTTTTAGTTAATTCCAGATGTAGTCAAGTTGACAACCAAGAACAGCCATCACAACAGGTGGTTTACAAGAAGCGAGAGAGAGAGCAGTGAGGAGAAAGGGAAATAACAGAGAGGTCACACTGAGTAAGAGCAGAAAGCTCTAGTGTGCTCTTGCACAGCAGTGACTACAGTAGTGTGCTTCCAGAGCTATGAAGAGGGGGTTTGAGTGTTTTTAACACACACACACACACGCACACACACAAAAATGAGAAATGCCCAGTATATGCTTTTCCTTATTTAAAGCTCCAACAGCTAGTTCCAATACAGTGGTCACATAGACAGCTTGAGTTAAACTAAAGATATCACACACACACGCACACACACGCACGCACACACACGCACACACACACAAAAACAATTCCAAAGTCATGAATCTGTGAAAGAGATTAGTAAAGTGAGGTGGGATTGAAAGAAATGGGAGAGAGATAGAATGTGTGGGGGGAGAGTAATAAGAAAATATTATATATGTGTTTGAAATCATAAATAACAAAATTAAAACAAAAAATTTAATGTTCTTGCCACCTGACCAGGCTAAAAACATATATGAAACAATCTGCAAAAGAAAACTCATGGAAATGTTCTTCCTATTAACTAAAAAACAAAACAGCTTCTTCAAGAGGTGAGCTGCTAGTGCACCCACAAATGGAGCATCACACGGGAGTTAGAGAGGACAAACCCAGTTGGGCATGGCAGCACCTGTGTTTAGTCCAAGTAGGAGGATCAGGACTTCAAGGCTATTGCTCAGAAACAAAGTGAGACAGTCACCAGCATGGGCTATGTGAGAATCTGTTCCACCTCCAGCAAACCTCCTCCCACAATTAAAAACAAAAAGCCAGGCTGGAGAGATGGCTCAGTGGTGGAGAGCACTGGCTGCTCTTCTGGAGGTCCTGGTTCAATTCCAAACAACTGCATGGTTGCTCACAACCATCTGTAATGAGATTTGGTGCCCTCTTCTGGTGCATGTATATATAATAAAGAAATCTTTTTTAAAAAATTAGTAAATACTCCCCGCTGACCCTAGCTAGGACCCTGGACAGTGGAGGAGAGGATGCCTGAACTGGCCTTGTCCCGTAGTCAGACTGATGACTATCTTGAATATCACCATAGAACCTTCGTCTGGAGACAGATGGAGATAGAGACAGAGACCCACATCCACATCAGAGCAATGGACTGAGCTCCCAAGGTCCAGTTGAAGAGCAGAAGGAGGGAGAAGATAAGCAAGGAAGTCAGGACAGTGAGGGGTTGGTCCACCCAGAGTCATCGTAGCGTGCCTGATCTAATGGGAGCTCACCAAATCCAGCTGGACTGGGACTGAGCGAGCATGGGATCAAACTGGACCCTCTGAACGTGGCTGACAATGGGGGCTGACTGAGAAGCCAATGATAATGGCACTGGGATTTGTCTCTACTGCATGTACTGGCTCTTTGGGGTCCTATTCTATTTGGATGCACACCTTCCTAAGCCTGGATGTAGGGAGGGCCTTGGACTTCCCACAGGGCAGGGTGCCTTGCCCTCTCTCAGGACTGGAGGGGGAGTGAGGGAGGGTGTGTGGGGGAGTGGGAGGGAAGTGAGAAGAGGGGAGGAAGTGGAAATTTTGATTGGTATTATTTATAAAGTAATAAAAAAGAAAGCAAAATATAAGTAAATAAATAAAGCGAAAGACAAACAAAAAGACAGAAGCAATGAACTATTGACACACATGACATAGGAATCTCAATAACGTTGTGTAGGGTAAAGTCGGACCAATGAGTGTATACTGCATGATCTCAACTATTTCAAATCCTGGCAAAGACAAATGTGAGCTATTGTACCTTAAGGCAGATCAGCGTGTGGTTTCCAGCACAACAGCTTATGAATGAGGATTTGTAGAGCAGGGTACAGTGAAAACTTTCAGAGAGGTGGGAATATTCTGCATCATTTCTGCAGCGGGATAGCACTGTCAGAGTGCACCAAGCATACATTGATAATGTACTGTATTTATCTTACTATATGTGGAGTTTCTGGGGGAAAAAAAACTGGCAAAAAAAGAAAAACAAGGCCAGGATCCATCTGGAGGGAATCTTCGTCTGGCAATGGATGGAGATAGAGACAGAGACCCACATCCACATCAGAGCAATGGACTGAGCTCCCAAGGTCCAGTTGAAGAGCAGAAGGAGGGAGAAAATGAGCAAGGAAGTCAGGACCGCGAGGGGTTGGTCCACCAACCGAGACAATGTGCCTGATCTAATGGGAGCTCACCAAATCCAGCTGGACCGGGTCTGAACAAGCATGTGATCAAACCGGACTCTGAATGTGGTTGCCAATGGGGGCAGACTGAGAAGCCAACGATAATAGCACTGGGACCTGTTTCTACTGCATGTTTTGGCTTTTTGGGACCCTAGTTTGCTTGGATGCACACCTTCCTAGGCCGGGATGGAGGGGGGAGGGCCTTGAACTTCCCACAGGGCAGGGTACCCTGCCCTCTCTTAAGGATGGGGGGGGAGGGTTAGTGGGGGAGCGCGAGGGGAATGGGAGAAGGGGAGGAAGTGTAAAGTTTTGAATGGAAAAATTAAAAAAAAATTAACAAAAAGAAAAACAAAAGGACAATTCACTAATGTTTTGCTTCTCAAAACACAGATAACTTAGAAAAGAATGCTCCTCTTGTCCTAAGAAAAATGATAGAAAACTAGAGAATCATAATTATTTTTTACCAACGACAGCAGAGATCACCAAGCAATGAATTCCAAAGGGTGACCAAACCCTTTAGAGGAGCTGTAACACAAGAACTGTATACTCAAAGTCTGGCAGGAAGAGCTCGTAAAGCAGTTAGGGATGATCAGTTACATCTGAATGAACACCTGCAGGCTCAAAGTGAACAACAGGTATCTTGCATGTCCACAAGGGCTGCAGGCAACTGTTCACAGGAAAGACAATGTATATTTGGGTGCCAGCTTGAGACGGTTCAACATCCCCAATAGATTCCAGTACATCATAAAGCTCATTTCTCTGAAGGGGAAAAAGAAAAAAAGCTAGTGTTGTGAGATCATACAGTACAGGAAAACAGTGTGGCAAGGTCATAGACAGCTGCAGATACTTCACAAATCAGTATACGGGATTTTGTCAGGGGGTTGTAGTGCACGCCTTTAATCCCAGCACTGGGAAGGCAGAGGCGGGAAGATCTCTGTTTGAGAGCAGCCTGGTCTACAGAGCAAGTTCCGGGATAGCCAGGGCTACACAGAGAAACCCTCTATTGAAAAACCAAAATAAATAGCAACATGGCAGCTATTCTTAGTCATCATTGACTAAATCTGGGATTAACTAAACCCCCAAAATAGAAGGCACACCTGTGAAGGATTTTTACTTAATTTGAAGTAGGAATATCTACTTCTAAACTGGATCTATGAGGTAGGAAGACCCACCATTAATCCAGGTTTTGCGCTGGGAAAACCCACCTCTAATCTGGGCCACCCCTTCTGCTGGAAGGCTATATAAGGACATGGAAGGATGAAGCTTCTGTCCTTTGCCTGCTTACTCTTGTCTCCATAGTAAGTCTGTTCCTTCACTCGCATTAGAGCCTATTCTTCAGGATTCTGGCATATACTGAAGACCAGCTGAGACATCCAGCCTCCAGCAACCACTGGATTCTCAGACTTTCTGTTCATAGCCAGTCATTGCTGGATTGGCTATGCCACGTCTTATGAATCATTCTAATAGAGATCCATTCTACAAAGCTCGGTTACTCAAGAGGACCCTAGTACAAATAATAATAATTAAACATATCTTTTTAAAAAAATTATAACGAGAGTATAAACAACCAACCCTATTGCTAACACTGTACAAAGTAGTTAAACATGGAATTAACTCTACCCAGGGATAAGGCAGACATCTACTCTTAGGAACATTAGAAAGCCTACAAAGTATTTAATACGTAAAAAAATAAAAGGTGTTAAGAATTCTTTTAAAGCAGGGCTATGGAAATCTTCCATAACCTGGAACAGTAGTGGCACATGCCTTTAATCCCAGCACTTGGGAGGCAAAGACAGATCTACACGTGAGTTCCGAGCAAGCCAAAGCTACATATTAAGACCTGGCCTTACCTTAACTGCCCGTCCCAAATAGGAAGAAAAAGAAATTAATGTGTAGCAAAGTCAGAGATCACAGTCACAAAAACAAGTATTTTATGAAAATTACAATTTTATATGTCTAACACTATACACAAACGTTTGTGTAGCACACCGATGAAAGACAGTCTCAAATAATGGAAGACATCTCAATACTCTGTGTCTATTCTCCGGTGCGATCTCCACTAAAATCTCAACATGCTTTTAACAGAAATCAGGAAGCTGGTTATAAAATAGATGCAGAAGCGATGAAATTCAAAGAATCGGAACCATTCTGAAAAAGGACACAGGACTAAAATCTGTAAACTAGGGTGCTTAATGCCAACAGCAGTAAAAAGTGTGCTCTTGGCATAAGGAAATAAACAATGAACAGGGCAAAGCAGGGACCTCAACAGCACGTTAACACGTTCGGAAGCTGCCTCACAAGGAAAGTGAAATTCAGTGCTAAACAAACCGTGGAAACATACCAAGGTCAAATTGTTAGTACTATCTATTTCTGCAATAAATTCATGGAAAATCTAACAGCTACTTGTTCTGTGTGTATAAACTAATCTAAAAGTTTGGCAAATTGTGTATGCTTCACTTCCTTATACAGACCATAATGAGCGCAGAAAGTTGTGTATCTGCTAAAAATGTGTTTATAGTTCTGCACGTTCCCAGTTTTATTTTGCCTCACTTTATGTCGGCAAAAAGTAAAACACCTCATATTTTAAAGATCTCTTAAAATTCATTTAAAAAGATTTGAGTGGATCATAAGCATCTCACTTGGCAGTTCACCTCTCCCTTTTTGCCCTAGCACAAGATGCGCAGTGACTTTTATGGGTAAATGGCCCAGCATGGGAAGTACCCGAGAGAATTTATATCTGTACTTAGGTTTAACTAAAATATAATTTCAATGGAAATTGTTCTCTTCCAGATGCCTATAACTGAACATTCTAAAACTTAACTTGAAAAGTATCTCCAGATATTTGCACTGCTGCACTGTGCACTCAGGCCCCCTTTAACTCAGCTCCACAAACCTTATATGCAATGCCACAGGGGGGGGATAAAAAGCTGTATTGAATTTTAATGTTTGATATCTCCATTGTTTTACATACCAACTCAGAAACATCCAAAACTCATTTACTAAGTAATGAACCAAATTAATTGCTAAGCAATGAACTTCTAAAAATTTTAACAGAGGTACTTTCATATTTAGATAAAGCTGGTAAACCTTAAAAACAAGTTTCTACACAATTAGTTTTTCCAAGCCCAACCCCAACCCTCTAAAGCTGTTGTATGTAACAAGTTACTTATGATCCAAAGGTAATTTTCTAGCCAAAAAGTTAACTTAGTGCAGATACAACTGCGTAAACATGAGGTCAACAACAGACATGCTGAAGGGAAGGCCTCAGCCACCCATAAAGAATTACAGGCAACTAAGGAATGCTGACGGGTGTCAGGGAAGAATACCAGTTGGGTTGTCCAGGACCAAATAATCAGCCCTGAAAATATGAATTATACATTATACAGACTGAACAGGTTATAGTTAAGAACACACACACTCACATACACACATATTCACATAACAATTAATGAAAAAAGAGGCCATGAATGTGAAAGAGGGGTACACTGGAGGGAAAGGAGAAATAATGTAATTATATCATAATCTCAAAAATAATTAAACTAAAAAACAAAGCCATGCCATTTCAGTGGGACCGTTTTGTCAAGCCTGGCCTGTGATGTGCACACAGTGGCTTCCAGGTGCAGAAAAACAGAGAACAGAAACCAAACCATAGAAGGCTGGTAAATAGTCTCGAATAATCTTACCACAAAGTCCACTCAACCCTTTCACTGAAGCTGCAGAAATAGTAACTGAAACGGTCACATGGTTAACAGGCTCTATTTTACACATCACAAAGGTACTCTAGAATTACTGAAGCTGGTCTGGTCTCTCTCTAGTCTCCAGTCTGAAGACTAACTCTTAAGCCCTAAACACAGAGGGGTTTCTTTATAAGCAGACAAGCCGTTGCTTTTAATAAGAATCTTTTATTGTTTATTATTAAAATGGAAGGTTAATTGGTACAATGCTATGCATAATCTCTCATCCTTAAAAAATTAAACAAATGGATAAAAATAGAGCAGAGTGAGCATGTAAAAGACAAAAAAATAAGCATTTCTATAATGTCCTTGGTATAGCTACGTACTGTTATCCATTGCATCTTAGTACTTTATGGCTTGCTCCTTTACTATGTAATTGCTGACTTTTTACAAATAATTAACAGATTCAATAAATGTTACATACAGTTTTAGATTTGCATTCAACTCAGCTAGTTAACTCAATTACTCAATTAAGTGTCAAACTGGCAAAAAAAAAATAAAAATTAAGAGCCCATTCTCCAAAAATGCATTATTTTTCTACAAAATCTGTACAACAGGCTTTTAAGCAAATGACCTAGCCACAGAGGCATGTAGTGCTAACCCTGAGCTATTGCTGTGTTAATATCAGGATTTATGGGAAATGTTCTTCAGGAATAAAATGATCATTTACCTTAAATGTGGAGAAAGTGAGAATTTTAAAAACTGTGCCAGCACTGAGTTCTATCACCATTTTTATCTTTAATTATAACTAGATGTTTCAAAGTTGAATTTTTCCCTAACACACTACCCCTCGCGTATCAAAGATAAAAACATATCCTTGACTTCAGGTAACTTTATATCAAAGATATAACTTCTTTTAAAAAAGGTTGTTTTGTATAAACTTTAGACTTGGCTATACAAAAGGAAAATATGAAAATATAAATCCACAGACCAACTTTAGATTTCCCCAACAGCTAATCATTGGAGACACGTCCAGAATAATCTATGATTACAAAGCATACATGAAAAATTCCCACTGAATATAAGAAAAAAATTGTGAATAAGTAAGGCACCATAGAAGAATAACAGCTATAGAAAGGAGACTTCATAGAAAGATTCGGAGTTTTCAAAACAGATAGTTGTAGTACTACATATCAACTTTCAGTGGTTTACCAAGATACCTTTATTCCCCTGGCAGCTGTTACTTAAAACAAAAGAAACAAAGATAAAATGCTCGAGGGAACAAGAGTGCAGCAGAAAACTACAGGAGCCCACATATCCTTTTTCTTAAATTTAATTTGTCATATATAAGGTTTTTATGTACAATCAGTGTGCACTGTAACAGTTTATATTAAAAAGTTAATCAAATTCATCTAAAATGTTAACCTGGCTGCATAGCACATTTGACATTATTGCCCATACATGAAAAGGGAAAACACATGGATTTACAGTAACTTTTGGCCATTTTGGATTCTGAAAAGTGTTCACACACCTACCCTTTTAAACCAAATGCATCTGAAAAAGTTCCCAGAGCATCAAGTTTATGATTCGCGTATTACCCAACAGTTCTCTGGTAAAAGTACAAACATAATATTGACTTCCAAAAGAAGGGGTAAACACGTATCTAATAAAAATATTCGATATAAAAAGAGGACTGAAAGGAAAAAGTGGCCCCTTTCCCCATTTTTACATTCTAAACAATGATTCCGTCAAGACAAATCATTAAAAAGTGTTATTACACTGATTTTTTTTTTTTTTAATAAGAAGGCCTGAGTTGGTAGGGAAAGGAACAGCCTGAGAAGGGCAAGGAAGGAAAGCTCATTTAATACATTTACAATAATTTACAGCCATCTTCTTTTGTAAAAAGGCATAATAATAATCACAAACAGGAAATTCCCGGCTATATTACAGACATAAGTACAGGATTTAAATATTCAAGCTTGTGATGGAAGCGGCAAGGTGGTCGCAGTGTACAATGTAAACAAGTAGCTTTGGAGAGTGAACAAAGTCCTTGAGTGTTTTTTCTTTATTAAGAAAAGAACTCTCTTTCATTCCTTCCTGAAACATGATCACAGGTCAGAGTAAAGTTCATATACAAACATAATTTAAATGGAGTCAGTCGGAAACCACTGACATAAAAACAGTTTATTCAGCCTATACGGGAGGGCAGTGTTGAGGTCCCGGTCATAGTAAACATTTTCCATTTCTTAAAAAAAAAAAAAAAAAAGTACTGCCGTATTTGCAGTACAGTGCAGCATAATCCTTAAATATAAAAATATTTTCTCTTCTGTTGGGATAATAGACCTTGCGTCCTGGGAAGAAGTAACAATACTGCTACTGATAGAAGAGCTGTTGCATCTTTCAAGTCATGTAAGGCAATTACTGTGTTGGTTTATGATCTATGGCTAAAACCAAAGTCCACATCAGCTTCTGCTATGTCTTCCGGCTACCCCAGGTGTGCTCAGGTGTACTTCTGTGTTCAGTTGAATGTTCAAACGGAGACCTGGAGCCATAAGGAGACCTCTGATCTAAAGGTGACCGAGGGCCAGTGCTGGCAGCTCGGTGGTCCATTTGCCAATCGGAGAGAAACCGATAATCCCTGGAAGATTTATGATGTGTGTATTCAGAACTTGACCGATGGTCCGAATGCAGTCGATGGTCCGAATGTGACCGATGGTCAGAATGACACCTGTCCTTCAAACCTCCTTCCACACCTGACCTGTGCTCGCGACTCCTGTGGTCATCCAGTTTTCTGTGTTTCTCTCTGTCACTATAGTACCTAATGGAAGAGAAATTTAGCCTTTTAGTCAAATTAGTAAGTTAAAGTTCCCAAGTAAAACCGTATAGAAAATTATAAATATTTTAAAATGTATTTTAATTGTACAGAAGTTCAGTGTTTAATCAAACCTTATAAAAGTAGCTTGGAATAACTTTTCCTCTGCACCACTGAGTCACCTCTAAAGTAGCTTTAGAAATCACTAGAAATCCCTACTTAGAAACAAATCACTCATTAGAAACTACCATGAAAATGCTGGTTCACAAGACCATAGAGCCAGCCATACAGAGCACCCCAGAAGCGTTTTAACTTTACTCACGAATCATTCCTATCAATGTACCTCAATGCCTGAGATGCACTGAAATAACCACAGCTATGCAGAATCCCTCAAAACTGAAGCCATTTACAAACCTCTAGGAGAAGGAAAATTTAAAATAGAAGAATGTAGTCTAAAAAATTCATATTGAAACTTTCCATTTAGTCTGTGATGTCATTTAAACATTTTCTCACGCAATTAGTTATGTAATAATGCATATATCAGGAAATTGACCCCAATAAGAAATCTGTAACATAGTTGCCTTTTCAGATACAATGCTCTTACTGAGCAAAGATTCTTATGATAAATGCGTCCTCCAGCAGTGTGCGGCAGTAACAGATGTGGCTTCTCTCCTTGTTATGCGTCCCCAGTGGAAAGCCCTTCTGCAGTTAATGTCCCCAGATAGTGACGCTGTGCCTTACACACGGTAAGGGCTCCAGAGTGGCACCTTTGGCCCCTCTTATTTTTTTCTCATCTTTACGTTTATTCTTCAGTTTTCTGAACTTAAATTTTAGTAGTGATCACAAATTATTAAGAAGACTCTTTAAACAGTAAAGGAATAAAGTATACTTTGCAGTGAATCCTCCCCATAGGAAGCCTGTACCTGTGCCAATACTCTGCAAAAGCAACTGTAAGAAACCACAACACTTTTAGATCTCACTGCATATTCTGATACCAATCTAATACTTCAAAAAACATTTTAGAGAAAAAGTTATAAATATTAAATGAAAAGTACGGTCAATTTTTTAATTTATAAGCAAATAAGATTTGATGTGCTCTCATGAAAATGAAATGGGTCTATCCCAAAAGCACCAAATGTAATTAAAAAGAGAAGGATGGGTAGAAGAAAAATTTCAAAAGTCGCTTTCCAGTTTACCTGTTGTCTTGCTTGTAGTGATCCCATTCCCGATGGTCTTTGCCATTGCTGAATGAAGAGTAGGGTCTTTTCCTGGAGTCACTCTTCCTGTAAGAATCTCCCTGGTGGCGGTCTTTATGATGATCATGGTACTGAGATAAGTGTCTATCAGAAGAATAACTGTCCCTGCTGCTATCATCATGATTCGTATTCTCTTTTAACCTTTCCATATCTATTAAATAAGTGAAACTTTATTAATAAATTTTAAAATGTCTTACAAATACTTAAAATATTAACTCCTGGCAAAACAAAATCAACTCTCAAATATAGGTAGCTAAAGCATCTTAAAAATGGTTTATAAACACAGAACTAAAGCTTTTAAAGGGTTTTGCAGTAAGGGCAGCTCCCACCCTCATCAAAGCCTCTCTACAGCAAATGGAGACCATCACAGAAAACCCCACTGCCACCCGCGCTATGAAGGAATCAATGATCATGGGGAGCGCAGCCCCAATGGACACATCTGCATCACAGCTCCTGTACCTGTGGCTGAGGGAGACTGAAGCCAGAATACTATGAAGTCTGTGGTAACACAAGCCTCTCCTAAAAACGACTGCACAAAATAGGCCCAGAACAATGGCAATATCAACAGACATATTAATAGGACAGAGAAATTCTGTGGGGTCCCACCCCTAGACAAAGACTGCTCGAGGAGATTTTTTTAGCCTCTCCCAGTGATGAGCCCCCTTATTAGCTGTCCAGTTCAGAATGGTCAGTCCTAAACTCATATACAAACAAAACCAAAACAGACTCAGCAGGTTCTATCAATATAGAACATAAACACACACACACATACAAAGGAAAAAACAGACTCAGCAGGTTCTATTAATACAGAACATGAACTCACGCACACACACACCAAGGAAAAAAAGGTTATCATCTTCAGAGTGGGAAAGCATGGGGGCAGATTAGAGGGAGGAAAGAGAGGGGGAATGTGACGTAATCCTCTTTCAATTAAAAATATAGTTTTAAAAAACAATCACAACTGAGAACTACCAAGGCACATATGTGTCTCAGACTGCATTTTGTAAGTCACAGAATAAGCATTCCTTTTTTAACAATAGCCCACAATTACTAGAAACTGGCTTAAAGGCTTGTTTTTAGAAGGACTAACTGAAACAGTATTTAAAATAATTTAAATAATATAATGGATTAGAATTACAGCATTTACTCAATATAAAAGCACTTTGAACAAAAATAACAGCTTTAAAGAAATAAATTGACTTAAAAAACAAAAGTAAGGGGGTACCTGGGGAGCTAGACACCTTACAAATTAAAAATGTCTGCACGATTATGAGGCCCTTAGTCCAGATCCTAGCACCCACATAGCAAGCCTGGAAGTTCCAAGGAAGCAAACAGAAGAGGATTACAAATGCTTGCTGGGCCGCAGGCTGAAAATTGTGGGTCCAGGCTCACAGACCCTCCCTCTAAGGTACTGGCAGGGGAGGCTATTCAAACCCTCTGCAGCCTGTGCTCCCACTGCATACACATACACACACACACACACACACACACACACACACACACACGCACGCACGCACGCACACACACAGAGAGAGAAGGGGAGAGAGAGAGAAGAAAAAGAAAAGAATTCTTAAACGTTTACCTGGATTTCTAACCACATGAGGAGTAACGCTGCTATTCTGGTCACTGTTTTGCTAAAATAGAACACATACATATCAGGCACTTTCAAGTAGCCTAAAATACTCTCACAGGATAGTGTGTATAACAGTGGGTTTAGGCTGGGTATCCTTAAGAAGATTCTGATGTTGAATAAGGTTTTCACATACTACACGGACATAGAATACATAAATATAAAATTTATAATTTTCTTTAAACAAAGCAATTCCCTTCACGTTTTAAAAAACTGACTTTGAAATAATTTCAGAGGCTGAAGACGACGTGCACTGCCCATCTGCCGACAGAGCAGACAGAGCCAGCCATGACACCACTACCAGCTCAGCTGTGCTCCAGTCACATGTCTCATTTCTCCTGCATCCTCTGTTCCAGAAGCCAATCTGAAACCACATTTCAGGGAGCCATCACGTCTCTGTAGCGATCTTTTTTTCTATACCTTGACATTTTTTATGAGTACTGTTCAATACTTTATTGAGCAACCCTCCAATGCAGTGTGTCTGAAAATTTCTAGGTTAAATCACATTATACACTGTCGGTGACAATGTCACAAGATAGGGTGTGCTTCTCTGTACAGAAGCTGAGGTTTTCACGCTGTTTGGTTGTGATGATTTAAGATGTCACGCAGCTTCTCTTTTGTATAAATATTATACTCCTTTCATAATCACTATCTCACAAGGTCAATTTAATATCCTGTTTCCTTGCCTATTGATCTAAGATAATGCTACGGATCTTGTTTATGCCAGGTACAGTGCTCTAGTGCTATTTATTTAATTTATTCATTACTTCTACATTTGTTAATTGAATTCTCCATGTGTTATGGGATAATCATAATTAGGGAATAAAGTATCATACACCACTCACCTGAGATTCTTGTCGTTTTTTAATAGCATGCTTATACAGTTTATGCAATTTTCTTGCATCAAACTCAGTAAACTTAGATACAAAAATCCACAGGTTTCTAGAAGGAAAAAAAATATTCAGTTTTAACATAGAACCTCCTATAACCCTCTTTATACACTAAGCATAGCCATAGCCCTCTATAAAACAAAGTGTACACTGAAGAAATCAATTATCAGAGACCAGTAAGATAGCTCAGTGGGTAAAGGTACCAACTACCAAGTTTGACAACCTGGGTTCAAACCCAGGAACTCCATGGCGGAGAGAACCAAGTCTCTCAAGAAGTTCTTTGATCTTCATACATGTGCTGTGGTATGCTAAGGAACACATGCATATGCACACACACACACAGAAAAAATAATTTTAAGTAATAAAATAATGAAATTAATCTTTGTGTCTACTTTTCAAAATTCCATGCACACAGAAGTTTCCAATCACATGAATGTTTTATTTCTCATTCAAATCCTTTCATTTTTCTTTGGAATGAAATCTAGTGTTTGATCCTAATCTAAAATGTAATAAACACATATAAAACTAAGCAAGTAGTCAAAGATTCATTTTGTAATATAGATTATGTGTGTAAGAAGAGTAGCAGGTAACAGCTTAAGTTTGTAAAGAATGATCCTAAATAACACATTACAATAATTTTCATTTTTTAATGATAATATAATGGCTACAAGAATAACAGAAGGAAGATGAATCTGGAATACAAAGTGTGTCTAGCGTCTAAGCCTGTTCCAAAGGCAGACATTAATGTAATGGGTGTGTGCGTATATGTATATTGTATACAACACAGCTCCAATTATCAAACGCTCTTCCAAATTCAACCTGTTAGGTTAGTTGTCATAAGATTAAAAAAAACACAGTAGTCATATTTACCTTAAAATATAATTTGAAAGCAAACTTGGTTGAAATAACAAATTGAATGACACCTGAAACCTACAGGAACAGAAGATTCACCTAGCTTTTCAATAATAAAGCTTTAACATATACGTTTTGCAGTTACAAAAGTAAGAGGTTTTATTAGCTAATTGCCTTTTGGTTAATAATTAAATTCTTCTATAAAATAGGAAGCTCTAGCTAGAAATCAATTTCTGTCCCTGATTATACGTCACTTGAAAAATGTCTCATTGTGGCAAAGGGATGACCATCAGCACTCATAAATCCTCATTCAGGGAGGGCAAACGCAGGGCTTCCGTCATACCTACTTCAAGCCCCACAAAGACTCTCCCCCATTTCTGTTTGTAAAACATTAGTATTACTTCAGATATTTTATGTGCTTATGTGCAGTGTGTGCTTATGTCCACATGTATGTGGGTACATGCGTACAGTGGTACATATACACGCAAGACTGTGTCTTCTTCAATCACATTACACCTTACAAACTGAAATGAGGTCACACCTCCCCTGGCTAACCAACTTGCTCTTGGGATTCCTGACCTCCACAATACATGCACTGTGAACTCTGGATTTCCAGAGAGCTGTCACATCCACCTCGATTTTCTGGGGTTCTGGGGTCCAAACTCAGGTCCTCAAACTTGGAATACAAACACTTAAAAAAAGTATTGTTATATAAACAGCAAGTGTATGAGAAATATAAAAATGGAAAACAAACAAAATACAAATATTCTATCCTTTTGGTCCTCAATGGATTATAATGGCCTTTAAATAAACACTAGCATTCCAGTCAGGTGGTGGTGGCCCACACCTTTAATCCCAGCACTTGGGAGGCAGAGACAGGTGGTTCTCTGTGAGGCCAACCTGGTCTATAGAGCAAGTTCCAGGACAGCCAGGGCTATACAGAGAAACCCTGTCTTGAAAAAACAAAAACAAAGAAAAAACAAACAAAAAAAACCCTAGCATTTCATTTTAGTTGTTTTTAAGACACATGGTGCAAAAACAAAGAAACATGGAGTAATAAAGAAAGCAAGCAACTATGACTGCTGTGGAAACAAGTCTAGCTCTACAAAAATGGCGCAGGTCTTTCCTATCATTTTTGTAAGTGCAGTCTTCACCTTCTTCCATTCTGGAAACTCGGTAACTATTCTTGAGGTGTCCACAGGCCAGGTCTTTTATTTTATCATCTGCTTTTTTTTCTCAAATGATTTCTGTTTCAACAGTGTTAGCTATGAAACCCAGGACCTCATACCCAACAATAGGTCTTAATAGAAGCTATTCTTTCTTTTCTTCTGTATTTTATTATTTTATAAATACTTGTATTATTTAGTCCACGCTCTATGTGTGTAGGCATGTATGCTACAGAGCACATGAGGTAGCTCTCTACTTCTACCATGTGGACACCTCCTGAGGATTGAATTCAGTCATCAGGGCTGGCAGAAGGCACCTTTATCCACTGAGCTATCTTGCTAGGCTCAACTTTTGCTTTTAAAAAAGAAAAACTTTTCTCCAAGAAAGCACTAAAATTAGAGCAAAGGTCTTTTCATTTTCTAGGTTACTAGCCATGTATGTGTGGGGTGAGGAGTTGGTTCCCCCTTTGCCTTTAAGGAAATTTGTATAATCACACAGTGCAGGGAGGAACAAATAGCAAAGACCAAAATATCAAGGTGGCTAAGAACTAAATAAGGGAGAGAGGATTAAATGAGGGAAGAGTAAGAGAGGAAACTGTGGAAGGAGAACTAACACTAAGGTCACCTGAAGGGTCATATAGAAACAAGAAGATTTCTAAAATATATTCATGTATGAAAGGAATATAAATGGGATTACTATACCAGGTAAGAGACACTGCTGTAACTAGACATCTTATACCACCAAGTAAAACCATCAGTACCAGGAATGGAGTCACTGGCCAAAGGGACCTCATAGGATCCCCGAAACACATTAGGCTATTGCCAAGGCTATTGGTCACACTCAACAAACAAGCATTAAGACCCTGTTGTTGAAGACAAATATGTCATCAAATATGGAGAAGTACAGCTGGTGCCTAGATCCTTTACCCCTACTGATTAGTGTTCATGGTTCTGGAAGGTACTCTGCATGCCACAAGAGAAGGAAGGTAATCATCAACCCTAAACCTTATAATTTACATCCTAATAACCATCCCACTATTTATAATCTTCCATTACCATTCATTCACATCTATTACCTCTATATCACTTATATGAAATAAAATACCAATAGCTCTACCTATAATTTCACTAATTCTACTATCAACAGGAGGACTACCACCACTCACAGGCTTCCTACCAAAATGAGCCATCATCACAGAACTACTAAAAAACAATAACCTAACCACTGCTACACTAATAGCAATAACTGCCCTAATTAACCTATTCTTTTATACCCGACTAATTTATTCAACCTCACTCACTACATTTCCAACAAACAACAACTCCAAAATATACATCCATCAAACCTTGCATCAGATATGATGAGGCAATATTGGTACAAACAATGCGGTAGTAACCAATGACTCTATGATTGAATTTAAGACCTACTACATTAGATGGAACCCATGCCTGACATTTCTTGGGTGACAGAACCTGAGACTGGACAGGCCACAGGCTCAGGTGAAAACTAATTGCTATTGTTCTGCTAGAGGTACATAGCAATAAAATGACTCCTAGCAACATTCTGCTATACCCATACATCAGTGCCTCACTCAGCCATCAAAGAAGCTTTCTCTTGCAGTAGATGGAAGTTAATAGAGACACACACAACTGGACAACATTCAAAGTGTGAGAGACCTAGCAGGACTCGGTCCTAAATGGGATGTTTTCACCCCTCCCTCAGGGCTGGAGACTGAAGCAGAAGAGGAGGTAGGAAGACTAAGAGTAGAAGAGATGGACAACTCCAAGGAAGCAGTTTCTGATAACAGGACTGATGCTCATATGAACTCAGAGACTACAGCAGCACACACACGGCCTGCACACGTTCAAGGCAGATGGGATCCAAGGGCTGAGGGGGAGGGAAGTAGACACGACATTCACCCTTAACCAATGTGCAGTCCATACCCACTTGCAAAGGAAAGATTAGTTTTCTCCTATGGATCCGCACTGGGTATACAGCCACATTTAAAGTGGGTCCATGCCCAGCTTCAGTAGCTGGGCAACAGAAAATGAACTAAATGGTATTTTCATAGGCTTTTTGCCTCATATTGCTTTGTTTGAGTACTTTTCGACCTATTGGGCTTTTGCTAGTATATTTTAGTTTCCGTTTGTTAATATTTTTAGTTGTTTCTGTCTACTTTTTAAAGAAAAGGAGAAAGGGAGGGTATGGAGCTAGGTGGGTACGAGAAACTAGAAGAAGTTCGGGGGAAGAAAAATTGACCAGAACATATTGTATGGAAAAAAAAAAACACCTTTTTCAATTAAAAAAAGAACAACAACTAAATAGCGGGAAAACTAAAGGATGTTTGCCTAAAAGGGTGAAGAAAAAGCAAGGTCAGAACATAACCTTTCGAGGGAAAAGAACCCAACATGCTTAAAATCTCCTTTTCCTGCTGCTGGTGACTCCTCTCCCAACACATGACTTCTCTTCTCCTAGTAACAAAATCTGAGCAATGTCCGTATGTACTTGTCACTAAGACATTTCATTAAGATGTTCCTCACTGTCTAGAAGGCAGGAAAGTAAAGGTTTGCCTCTCTGCAAACCTGAAAATCTAAATACTAATTATAAGGTTTTAAAACCTGACAACTAGTATATAATTTAAAGTGGCCCTTGGTAGTCTTGCCAAATGGTAATCCGTTCTTGCCAAAAGGCATTATTTACAAAGTACTGCCAGACTTTCAAATCTGTACATAAAAAAAAAGTTGAAAAGAATTAATGGAATAGCATTTAGTTTTAAGAAAATAGCAAATTAGTTTTAAGAATAATTTCCTGTATTGTCTTTGTTTTTCTAATTTTTATCAAGGGCGACTGTCTAGAACCCATCTGGAAACCACTGAGAACAAATAACTGCGGATCACGGCCACAGAGAGATGGGGAGTTCGGTGAGAATATTCTTGCTAAAGTCGAATAGTCATGACTGATCATCATTGCTTTACTAGTCTACAGTTCCATGCCCTTGGGACTACCATAAATTAGGGGGGAAAAAAACTTAGGAGGGAACACTTCTATTTATAATAAAATAAAAAGTATTAAACTCTAGTACAGCAGTGTCTCCCAGAACCTATAGTTTTTCTTTTCAGTTTTAGTTAGCAAGAGTCTGAAAATACTTAACTGCAAATTCCAGACATAAACAATTTCTACATTTTTAAATTGCAAGTCACATCACCATTGCATGATGAAATCTTACTCTATAACCTATCCCAAAGACCACTGTGTCAGTCCTTCTCTAATACATCCATGCTGCATATACATGACCTGGGCGCTGGTCATTTTATAGACGTCCTGAACATCAGGTTGCCTGTGCTCATGTTCAAGTCACCTTGTTTTAATGACACCCAAAGCAGGAGTAATGATGTTGATAATTTGGAAATATCAAAGAGACACTTTAAGTAGAAGACAAAGTTTCCAATTTAATAAAGAAAAAATAAATCATAGGATTAAATTGATGAGTTGCAGTGAGATGCATGTTATTCTGTGAAAGTGTAAAGGAAAACAAATGTTAGTTCTGTTGTCAATACCTCAAACAGTAAGTTACAGCCAGTGTGTGGTAGGGGCTCTATACAGGAAAAAGAGCCAGGAATGGTGGTGCACATAGGATCCAAACCATGCTAGGGAAAAGGAGGAAGAGTGAAGTTTGAAATCAGACTAGGAAACACAGTAAAGTCAAATTCAGCTTTGGCTACAGAGACAAACACTGTCACTAGGGGAAAAAAAAATAAACAGAACAGAGTAAAAATAAAGAAGAGGAGGGAAATTCATCATTTACTGAGGCCAATTTATAAATTAAACATTGTTACAGGTATGCATATATAGGAGAATGGTGGTGTATTATCCAGCATTCAGTACAACTGCGGTATCAGGCATCAATGAAGAGATGGTTGTCACGAACCCTATCCCTATAGAAAATAGATACTTTGTATCTATTCCACCCACAAGTAAAAAATTAAGACAGACATTATGAATATAGAACTTCAGGATTGTTTTTCATTGCCTGTAATATAATCAAAGTATACAATAGTTGAAAAATGAGCTGTTACTGTATATGGTTACAAAACCAGTTAGCCAAAGTGAAGACTGAACAGTTTTATGGCAAACCCTGTGATCATTTCTCTAAATGTGACAGCTCATTTTTCACTTGACTATAAATGCTTTATTTAAACTTCCAGCTTCTTTTTACAAATCGGTCCTCCATGAATATAAGAAGACACAGGGACAAGAATGGGACACTTTAAAACTTCAGTCACCACCACTCTGGTGTAAGTGTAATCAGCTTTGGTTGGATGTGCAGCTGAAATGAATACAGAGTGAAGAAATTAACAGCCCACTCGACTGCACCCGCTTTCTTTCCCTAACTTGTCTAGGACTGATTGAACATCCAGACCTAATAATCTTTAAAATGGCTGACCAATGAAATACACAGCTGATTAGATAATTTTAAAATAGACTGTTTCTATTAGTCCTAAAAAAAAAATAAAGTTTGTATTTTGTATTGTTAATAAGTGAGTCTACAGCATAAAGATTAATTGCTGATTTAATTTTGTGAATATAAACACATTTTAAAGAATGTAATCTGAACTGTAGTGAAATTACTTTTCACTATTTTCTAAAGTTAGAGATGCCACCTGAAGCTTATGAAATAAAATTAACAAAAAAAACTATAAAAGAAAAAACCTGAGGCCAGGTGCTACAAAGACAGCTCAGAGTTAAGAACACATGGTTCTCTTCTAGAAGGACTGAGTTCAGTTCCTAGCACCCATGTCCAGATGGCTCACAATCACCTACAATTCCAGATCAAGGAGACGGAAAGCTCTCTTCTCGCTTTCATCGGCAACTACACACAGAGAGAGACGTAAACAAAAACATTCAGTTTCCTTCTGTAAGCACTGTTTCTCACCTCATGTTTGGAAGTAGAAAAATAAACCAAAAATACGGTTACACTTAAAATCATGACTTCCACACCTCCTCAGGGAGTCCCACTTACTTTCTCCACTGCTTGATCTGCTCAGGACTGGAGTACTCCTTCAGACATTCTGTGATGTGGTCTCCGATCTTGATTAAACACTGTCTAGTGTGTTCTAGTTGCTCTCTTTCCGAAAGGCCTTTCTCAGGCCTATCAAGCTGTTTCAAAGCTGCTTTTACTGGCCTCATTCTTTCTTTACACTTGAAAATAACAGAAATACATGTATTAAAAGCCCAATTCAGGTAATCTCTATTCATGATATTCATACGAATGAACACAGCATTGCCTAGTTTCAAATAAGCAATTTACACATCACCTCAAACATTCTACACATCAGTATTTCCCTCTGGCTTTACTTCAGGCAAAGAGTGCTTTCCATTATCACTTGACATTAGCTTTTGTGGAAGTCAAAGCTTTTGATTTTCAAGAACTCTGGCTACTTTGAATACTATAGTACCACTCTAAGTAGTCTTCAAATTAGTGAGCAGAGAACACCACAGTCCACGCCAGGCCGCGTACACTATAGTAGACTGGAAGTGTTAAAAAGGAGCTCCACATAATAAGCTCATTAGCAAAACAAAAATAAACTAGCAAAACAAAAAAAAAAATTAAAATGAATTAAGCAACTGGAATAAATCACCCATTCTTTAAAACCTTCAGGGCAGAACATTGTGGCTAAAACTGATTTCTGCTACATTTCTGGGAGGCCGGAAAATAGGAGACAGTCAACAGAAACCACTTTTCTTAATAAATACCTTACACAATTATAAAATGACATCCAAATTTTCTGATCCAGCTTTACTCAAGTAACACTATAAAAGCCAAGAGCTTTATATAAATTTATGAAAATTACTGTTAAGAATGAATTTAAGTTGATGATAAGGAAATTAGTTTAGTTCTACAAATATATAGACAAGTCATTATCAGACAATACATTTAATTAATCCAGTGCTATTTGGTTAAAAAAAAATATCTCTGTACTCTTGTTCTGAAAGGCCACTATGAATTATCTATTTAGTTGTAGCTCTGTTTTACTACCTATTGGCAGAAGTTGGTAGACAATTCTCCATCAGGAATAATTTAAAATCAAATCTATGGATTACCATGTTTTTCTTTCTTTCTTTTTTCTCTTTTGGTTTTCTGAGACAGGGTTTCTCTGTGGCTTTGGAGCCTGTCCTGGAACTAGCTCTGTAGACTAGGCTGGTCTCGAACTCACAGAGATCCTCCTGCCTCTGCCTCCCGAGTGCTAGGATTAAAGGTGTGCACCACCACCTGGCGGATTATCATGTTTTTCAACTGAATGTTGTGGAGCCGTAATTACAGCCCTGCACATGAGAACAGGGAGCAGGAGGATCGGGCCTGAAGGCACCCTGAGCTACACAAATGTTGAAGGCCAGCCTGGGAGACATAAGGCACACAGCCCTCACTCATGAAGAAAGGTCTGTAGCTCCGTAGAATGCATGTCTGGAATGCATGAAGGATTGGGCTAGACCAGCAGCAGAGTATAAAACTGGGTATGGTGGTCTCTGCCTACAGTGTTAGAACTCAGGAGGCAGAGTCAGGAGGATCGGAAGTTCTAAATCTTCCTTGGCTATATTTGTGGCCAGCCTGAGCTGTCATGTATGACATACTTTCTCAAAAAAAAAAAAAAAAAAAAGAAAAGAAAAAAGAAACAAAACAAAGCATCTTAAAAGACCACCACACTGGAAAAAAAGGGGGTCTGTAACTATATGAGGGAACCCTCCAATCCTTTCCTTCCCATTTTAATTTTATTCATAGTTGCTCTTTGCCAACTATTGGTTTCACAGTTTATACTACTTATTTTTAAGTCAGGCAGGTATGGTGATTCAAAACTATTAGCCCAGCACTTCAGAGGCTACGGCAGGAGCATAAGCTCAGAGTCAACCCGGGCAACAGGTGAGACCATGCCTCAAAACCCAAGTGGGGTTGAGAGATGAGTCACTGGGCACTTGATCAAGACTGGCAACCTAAATTTTATTCCCAAACCCACAGCAGAAGAACCAAGTCTCAAAAGCTATCATCTGACTTCTATATACCCTGCTGCAGGTATCAGTAACAACATTATACTTACATACAATAAATAAAAATTTAAATTAAAAAAAAGATAAAACATGTATGCAGCATATATATTGTTTTCTTAGGGTTATAACAAATCTAAAAAAAGAGAAGTAAACAGTGACTTTATGGAATCACAACCCTAGAGTAAGACAGGTGATTAAGAAACATAGTGATGGCAACTAAGATCAAGGGGGGGAAAAAAAAGCAAAAACACAGAACCTTCCACCTAATTAGAATTTAGAAAAGTGATGCTTGTGAAGACACTTAAAAGCGTTTGACAGGTTGAGACAAATGCTAGCATGTCTGAACCTGTGAGAGAAGTGGAATATGATGAGAATTAACCAGACACTAAGACTTTCACAAGTCTGACAGGAATTTTAATTCTCAAAGAGATGGAAAGAACTTTGAAAGCTCAATGTACCGAAGTGACATGGTGACTTCACCTTTCCAGTCATCTGTAAATACTGTGGATTCCAGAAGTGACACAGTGTGACTTCACCTTTCCAATCATCTGTAAATACTGTGGATTCCAAGATGTGGGCAGCTGTGACTTAGTGATGTAGTTAGTAGCTATGACTTACTGAAGTAGAGTCAACAGAATTTGCTTACTGGTAAAATCCAGTGCAAGCTCAGAAGGTCTGGCTCAAGAACATATGGTTAAAGTTACTGCATCCTTTTTCTCTAGGATTAACAAAAGAACAAGGAGGAAAGCCATGATTGGGCACAGTAGGAAGCTTTCTACTTTAACAATGACGTGAAACTCAGAAGATAAGAGGACTTGAGGAAAGGTAGGTGTGGTTTCCCCTTGCTCAGAGCGAAGCACTGGGATGGGGCAGAAGTTCAAGAGCCGTGGGAACTCCTTCAGCCAATGGCCTTTTAGATACTGGCCCGTTCTGGGCGTGGTCTGAGGCACTGCAAGTGAGAGGCCCGCTTTTGCAGCACCTACAGGACTGTGGATCTCTACCCTTACTGTGAGTTTTATCCTCAAATAAACCTTTGTTATACTCCATTCTGGGCTATTGTGGACCTCTTTAATACACCTATATTTAAGTGAAGAATTTAATGTTTTCACCACAAAACACAACACATGATTTCTCTATCTGCCATTCTCATCCAAGGCAGAATAGTTAAAAGCAATCAATAAGAAAATGGATAAGGAAGTTAGATCTAGGTCATAAACAAAAAGATTATCCTGAAAAAAGAAAAGGAATCCCAGAGTTCATAAACCCCAAAGAAGAGACACAGTCCAGACATATCACATATGCTTAAGGAAATGGAAGCCCATAGAAACTAGTACAAACCATTATATTTAAAAGAATGTGGAAAAAATAACTGAACCTATATTAATTAGAACACATCTCAGAATCAGATAACGAATAAGTTCTTATTGTTTCATACTTTTGAGTCTAAATACACGGGACTAGGAACAAAAGCAAGAGCTGGACACCGGGATGACACGGATATTAAACATGACCCCATGAACCCCATTTCTGAAGCAGAGCCCTTCTCAAGCATTGCAGGTGATCAGCACTGACAAAACTGACTTACGACTCAATTCAAGTCTAACTAAGAAAACATCCAGGTTCTAGAACTCTCTGACGAGATATATGCATCCGTACAAGTAAAACTATGTGTGTATTTACACTAGTTACTTCTTTGCAGCCTGGAACAACACATTTCTACTCTTAGGTTAAACTTTGTAAATTTCACACCTTCCTGTATCAATATGGTGGCTTCTCTGTTCCTTCATCTTGATTTCCTTTATAAGTGGACTTTTAAGTCTTTACTTACCTATAGTAATTTTTTTTAACTGATTTACACTAAGGTTGAATTTAGTAAGAACAACCGTTGCACACTAGCACTCAATATAACAGTTGCCTGAGCTTTTTTTTTTTTTAACCCCTCTACTTCAGTTTTTCTTGAAGACTGAATAGTAGCAATTAGACACTCTGGAGCTTACAATGCTGAATGTCTTCTGATCCAGCTCTTCAGACTCCTCAGCTATGGGAACTGGCTCTCCACTTGCAGTGATATGAACGGGAGCATCTGACACCACAGACTTTTTAGACCGGTCTTTACTTTCAGGCTTAGATTCATTCAACTGGAAAAAGAGAAAACAAAAGCCCAACCATAATGACAAAGTGATTAGCTCTTTTACAGCAATTACTCCTGTTTTCTTCTACAAGTACTTATCTTCAGTGAACAGTCATCTTCCAACTTCATCCGGAGATCTCTCTTAGCCCTTGAACATGGCCCACTTTTACTACTGCTAGGTTTGTTAATAAAATTTCCTTGCTAATTTGCTAAACAACAAAGAATAAAGCTATGTTATCTTCTAAAGAAAGCATTAAAAAGTGCTTGAACCAATTCCTCCCCTCAACTATATGCCCACACAAACTCCTGCAGAACAGTTACTGAAACTGGTTTGGACTGATGCTCTTATCTTGTATATGGGTTCTGAAATTTTAACTGAGAATCCCTTTACTAATGATACGTGCGATATTTACCTTCTTCTAAAGAAAGCAGTCTCATTCATGTTCATAATAAAACTAAAAGAGAAGGCTCATCTAATTGTCAAGGGTTTGAAAGGACAGACCTTTGATCTCTGTCTCAGACATGTCTCTATCACACACTGATAATCTCTAAATAAACCACAGAATTCCCTCTCTAAAGCTCAACTTCCCTTCCACACTGAAAGCGACTGCCACCTACTTTATCGTCATCTTCGTCAGACTTCTCTGACGGCAGGGGAGACGAGTCACTCTTTATTTCTTCTTTGATTTTTATGGACTTCATTGCTTTATTCTTTTTAGTTCTTGTTTTTCTCCTCTTTGAACCTCCCTAAAAGTAATTATTCATATTTAATCACAGTCACTGATTTCCCATTTTAAAAAATCACAAACACTCATCTGAAACTTAGACACATATCCTGAGTTTGTTGGTGATGGCCTGCACCAAGTTTAGAGTCAATAGAGGAAACACAACTTACTACACCAAATCTGTCAATGTCAAAGTTACTAACCACTGTAATTATTCCTTGAAAGAGAGAAAGAGAAGTGAAATTTTCCCTGTCAGATATCACCTACAACTAAATATAGTAGCATTTCATTTGTATTTTAATAAATAAAGCTTGCCTGAAGATCAGAAAAATAAAACAGCCACACTGGTCAGCCTCACAGTCCAGACGGAAATGACACACACCTTTGATCCCAGTAGCTACACTAGTTTGCCATAATCCCAGAACTAGAGAGGATTATAAAACGGGAGGAGACAACTCTCAGGCTCAGTCTCATTTTGATGATTCCTGGAGGCAGAATCATCATTTTCGGACTGAGGTTGAGGTAAGAGCCAGTGGCTGGCTGCTTTGCTTTTCTGCTTCTGACAGAATCCACATGGTAGCTTCCAACCACGCATAATCTCCAGTTTCAGGAATCTGATGCCCTCCTCTGTATTCCAAGTATACCAGGCAACACACACAGTACACAGACACACACAAAAATATTCATACACATACAATGAAAATGAATTAAACTTTAACTATTTTGCAATAAGATCTAAGCCTCTCAAAGGCATTCACTCTATTGTCATAACCAAAGACAACTACTAAATTAAATAACAGACCTGTTCTTACTGTAACCACAGACAACTAGCATGGTCAAATAACCAGAAGAATGAACTGGTTTAAACATCCACAGGTCTAACTTACTGCACCAGAAAGTCTCTGCGCTTCTTTCTTTGCAAGGTCTCGGCTGAGCAACTTGATGAGGTAGTCTGCACGTGTCTGTAACTGTTTAGCTTGTGGCTTTTTATCAGGATCATCTGGAAGAATCTGAAAAAGAAAAGCATTTTTCAGGTTGTCTTTCATAAATAACATGAAAAATTTACTGGTGAAAACCTACAATTTAGGGTGGTGGTGGCGCATGCCTTTAATCTCAGCACTTGGGAGGCAGAGACAGGCGGATCTCTGTGAGTTCGAGGGCAACCTGGTCTACAAGAGCTAGTTCCAGGACAGGCTCCAGAGCAACAGAGACCCTGTCTCGGGGGAAAAAAAAAAAAGAAAGAAAGAATAATAAATAATAAAGGTAGAGAATAATAAAATAATAAAAATGCATATAGCCCACACACTAAAGCTTTTAACATTCACAATATTGTTGGACCACAAGAACAGCAAGTTGAGTATTAGAAACAGTCTGTTCACAGATGGCAACAGAATACAGTTTTTACACCTGTATCGTATACAGAGATTTAATTTCCTTGCAAGCAAATTCATTCTTCTCTCACTCTCTCCTGGTTGTTGCTTGTTTTTCCAAGACAGAGTTTCTCTGGTAGCCCTGGCTGTCCTGGAGCTCACTCTGTAGACCAGGCTGGCCTCAAACTCAGAGATCTGTCTGCCTCTGCCTCCCAAGTGCTGGGATTATAGGTGTGCGCCACCAATGCCTAGCCAATTCTTCCCTTTTTTATTGAGATCCAGCCTTACTATTTAGCCTTGACTGGCCTCAAACTTGTAGCAATTCTCTTATCTCTAAGCACTAAGATTACCAGTGTTCACCGTCATGTCTATCTCTTGGGAATAAATTCTATGTAAGTATACCTTTAAACCTCTCGATTTAGCCTGAAATCCCAGCATTCAGGAAAAAGATGAATACAAGTTTACAGCCAACCTGGCTGAACAAACTAGTGAGATCTTGTGCCAAAACACACATGCACGTACACAACCTCAAAACACACACACACACACATGCTCCAAACAAACACAAGGTGTGAGGTGTGACCACTCAGTCTAACCTAACAAGCAAACTTTGAGGACAATGAAGGAGACAGACGGACTTCCAGAGGATGACATTTGGGCTGCTCCAGTCGACAAGAATGCACACATGCTCCCACAAACAAACAAACTGTGCTAGAAATTGAGAGCACAGAGAAATGCTTCCAACATTTCCATTATATGATTGGGGAAAAAAAAGAAACAAAAAGGTGTCATGATACAACAAAATCACCCAAATTTCTAAAATTAGTTGATATTTTCTGAAAATATGTGATTTTTTTCCAGGACATGTTAATCCCAAAATTCAAGGGGACATGACAGGAGAATCAGAGATCTAACACGGTGAGACCAGCACTTAAAATTATTAATTTTTAAGAAAGGGATTATAGGACTTCAACGTTCCTTTTTTGTTTCTTTTAATAACGGAAAGATTTTAACCACTTAATGTGAAGGAAAATATATCTGTCTTAAAACATATTTCAGAAATAAAGAAATATCTTAAGATATTTAAATTCAATTATTTCATTAGAACCAAGCTCTACTGTGGAAATCATATAATTAGAAACTTTATTTCCTTATTCTAAAATGTATATTCTTTTTTTTTGTTTTTGTTTTTGTTTTTCGAGACAGGATTTCTCTGTGGTTTTGGAGCCTGTCCTGGAACTAGCTCTGTAGACCAGGCTGGCCTCGAACTCACAGAGATCCGCCTGCCTCTGCCTCCTGAGTGCTGGGATTAAAGGCAGGCGCCACCACTGCCCAGCTAAAACTTATTTTCAAAATAATTTCAAAAAATTAGAATAACACAAATCCAATATTAATAGTCAACAGAGTTAAAAAAAAAAAAAAACTACTTAAGTACCTTGTGTGTTAAGCTGAGGTCAGGATCCATTTTAATCATTTCCCAGCTTCCATAGCCATACTCATAGATACCAATTAACAAATTGGAGTCATCTTCTCTGCCCCAGTCTATATCAAAGTGAGCTGCCTTTGTATGGCACGGGATTGTGTACCTAACGTTGAAGGAAAAAATAACTGCAAGTTAATAACTGTAATATAAATTTTTATAATATTTAAGTAACTAAAGCTTTTTATCAAAAATAGTCGATACAAAAATGTAGCAAATGTTCATAACAAAATTACTGAGCAACAGAATCTGATAGAGTGAAGGACTCACTGCTTCCTTTCCTCTGGGTCTGAAGGAATGGATTTATGCAAAGGTATCAGCTCGTCTTCATGAGCAATGACTAGCTTCGCGTTCACTTGTACTCCTGATATTCGGAATGTTGGCCCCTTCACTTTTCCAAGTCTGCCACCTTATTTTTTTAAACAAGAGTATAGAAAAACATATCTAAACATATATCTATACATGGCTATCTACACATATCTATACATAATTATGTACTTCTACAACACAGCATCTGTTGTTACTTATGTTAATATGTATTCTATTTTTTTGCTAAAAGTAAAATCTTAAAATTCACTATAATTTCACTTAAAATTCTGGTCTACTAACTAGACCAGAAGATGTGAATTCACAAAAAGTCCCTGGTGTGACTGTGTCAGTAAGTGCAGGAGGGAGGTTACCACCAGCAGCCCCTAGACAAGAATTCCACAAGGATTTTTCCAGTACATCAGATTGCTAAATCTTACGTAGATATTTTTCCTTACTTAGATGAATGAGACAGTAAGCATAATAAAATAACTGTACATACTCCAAACTAACGCCACTGGTGGATATTTAAATTCTCATCATCCAGTGATGCACTCAAAAGACAGCATAATAGCAATCCCAGAAATTAAGCCCTAGGCGGAACACTGAAGTCCAGACTCAGCCTTCAGATTGCAGCTCTGCACTTCCCGTTGCTCAGAAGGGCCAAGCGTCCTTTAAGACGGACAGACGGACTCACCTGCTCGCTCTGTTCCTGAAGAACTGTCCTTCAAGGCCTTGACACAGCCATTGTGCACCAGCTCTCCCAGTCTTCTGAGGTCTGTTTCTGACTTGTCGACCAGTTCAGCATCTCGAGCAATTGCATCTAATCTGTAATAAGACAACACAGTTTTCAGATAAATATGTTAAATGAAATGACACCATTAAAAAAAACTACATTTATTTTATTTCAAAATCCAAATATCATTCTATTGTCTACCCTTTACACTCTAGTTTATATAGCTAGTACAGAAGACAGAACACTAGAACAGCTTATCAGAGAATCGTTCATCACACGTTCATGAGCAAAAGGTAGATTATATATAATAACCATAAAAAAATCTCTTCCGATCTGACTGAAAAAGGAGTGATAAAATTTCATGAGAATTATAAATGAAAAGGTCCTGAGATTTTTATTGCCAAAAAACTGATAAAGGTCAGCCATGCAAATATTGTCTCATTTTTAAGCAATCCAGCTCAAAATAAAATAGAATGTATCTCTATTTTGTGAATTTTTATGAGAAAGGAATGAACAAACTAATTTGAGTCTTTGCTGCTCTGAATTCAGTCAATTTAGTACAGAAGACAAAAAAAAAGTCAGGATACATTAGTAACTTAGCCCCTCTATAATAAATCTATATTCTTTCTTAAGTAATTAATGAAAAAGAAAATAAGATAAGGTCTGAAAAATATGCTGCAGTTGCCAAAATACAACTTAAGGTGTGTTTTGAAGACATTTATTTAAAAACAAAATTCTGGAGACTCAAAATTCATACGAATATATTCAGTTATCAATCTGCAACTTGGTTCTACCAATTTCTAAAAATGTTCATTAAAGCAAATTTAATCAAGTAGCTAAACTGAATGGCAACTAAATAAATAAACATGACAATACAGTGCACACAGTTCATAACCGTATGAAAATGGTAAATGTATTTACCTTTCCAGAGGGCCACCAAATTTCTTATAGCTCTTGATAAACCTAACAGAAAATAAATGTTTGGTTCAAATGTGTTGTATAAAATTGTGTTTATATATGTTTGTGTGTGTGTGTGTGCGTGTGTACACACCTATATATATATAAATATATAAACTATTTAAGTGGGACTGGGGATGTAGCTCAGGTGTACAGAGCTAGCTGAGGACGCAAAGGCCCTGGATTTGATTCCCAGCACTGTAGAAAACAAAACAATAATCACAGGCACAGACAGACACACCCCTCCCTGTATTCAAAATGCTTATGAAAATAAGAACGGAATCAGGCATGGTAATGCACTTCTACAATGCTAGCACTCGGGAGGCAGAGCAAGGGGATAATAGTTCAAGGGAAGCCTGAGACTCTGTGTCAAAATAACAAAAACCAAAGCAAAACACTTTTTGGTGGGAAAAAAAAAAACAAACAAACTAACTTAAAGGACTGTTCCCTGATTTAAAAAGAAAAAAGAAAAAAAAAGAAACAACAAAAAAAAAATAAGCTATAAATTGTTAGGACATTAAGTTATAGGAAACAAAACATTTTAACACCCAAGAAGAGGCTAAGATAGCAATATAAATAAAACAATAGAAGCTAATTTTTATTTTAGAAATTACTTTATTATTTTCATAAGACAAAAAAAAAGTTTCAAAGCTACCACAAGTAGAGTGTCTCCAGAGTGACCAACCACAGTGCCTTATCACACTCCCAAAGCTGATCAAGGTTTACTCAAAGGGCTATATTCAGGTGATCGTTATAACAACAGTGGAAACAAAAATTTATGTCACAACAAAGCAACTTAAGTGGTTGATAGATGAAGGAAAATATCCAGAAAGTAGATGAAATGCTTCTTCAACTAAAGACAGAAAGTCCAGCAAATCAGTTGGTCACAAAACTTCCCTTAACGAAAACTAACAATGCATTTAGTTTTGTTGTAGGGACAATGAGGAAGAACTTTGTCAGGTCTATGATTTAAAGGAAAAGAGTTAAAAATAACTGGAAAGAAACAAACTTCTAAAACACAAAAATGAACAAGCTTTTATCAACTTTACAGATGGAACTGCTGCATAAGCTAAGCTGTTTTCACTCCCCTTGAAGAGCTGTGCACACAAGCGTATTCTGAACAGAGGCACACTTATCCCCACGGCCAGTCTGACTTCCGCCTTCACTTGCCTAAATCACACACGAAGATTTTCCCTTTCTTTCTCTTTCTCTCTCTGCAATTTTATTATTCAAAGGGATCATTCTGAACCACAATAAGAGGAAACAATTGAATATTCAAGTGGTGTAACAAAAATAACATGAAAACATTAGACGCTACACCTTTTTTCAAAGTTATAATCCATATCTAAAAGTAGAACTGCGCAAATAACTATTTCTACCCTCTAAAACCCCTTAATCTAGTTTTTATATTCAGTCTTATGCTCTAAAAACACAAAGTTAACAAGATGGTGATATGTCCTCTTACCGCCTAATTTCCGCATCACTAAATCCTTTAATGTTCTCCCGAGGGATGGTGCGTGGTCGCCCGCGCTTCTTTGGTCGTTTCCTTTCTGAGATGGAGTCACTGTCAGAGCCAGAGTAACGCCTGCTTCGACTCCGCCTCCCTTCACTTCCATTGAAACTTATCTGGAAACGAACAAACAAAGAATATCCCCAAATACAGGGTAAGAAGCCTTGTATCTTATGGGCAAAGACAAACACAGTGAACTACTATAAAAACTTTCAAAACATTAATCCACAAAGGGAAACTATTCCAAAGCCAAAAGCAATTAATAATCAAACAGAGAATGGTATAACATGTACTGATAAGGGGTTAACGAGCTTAGTATTTGAGGCTTAAGAATAAAACAAGAAAATAACCAACTTTCTATAAAAATATGATAATGGCTATTAATTGGCAATCAGTTAATTGGTATAAATACAAAACTCTATGAGGTCAATAATATTTAAAAGAAAAACAATGAAATACAATTTCCTTTTAAATGTATCTACTTGATAAACACTAAGTAAGCAACAAGGATCCCTATCTGCACTGCGGTGAAACAGACAGCAATGGGCACAGGTCTTCTACGCCTGCACTTATTAAAACAATAAGATAACTTGGCAATATTCTATCATATGCATCAAAAGTCATCATTCTGCTGACCCACACGCATCACTTCTAGGCATTTTTCCTTGGAAATGTGAAGGTGATTGTGCAATAAAATTCTTTATATAATGAAAAATGAAGGAATTCAGGCATTTACTAAAGAGGAAGTAGACAAGTAGCCCACAGGATGGAATGCTGAGAAGCTACTCAAACGTGTGTTGTAAAGGGATAAAACAAGTTCCAAATTAGCATGAACTCAATCTAATTCGCCGAATGCGGGCAATTTTAAATGCTGTATTGATACATTTTACAGCAACATTGCTAGGCATATATCTGGGGAGACAGAATCTTTAGTATTTTCCTTCTAAATATCATCCTCCATTGCTTTTTTTAAATAAGATGATCCGATATAAAAAAAAGTCACACAGGGCACATGAATACCTATTTATAACATTTTTTTAATGAATACACCAAAATATAAACTAAGTCTCTGGAGGTTCCCAAAGCTTTGTGTGCTAAAGGTTACGTAGGTCAGTACTGTTTTGATTTCAGAAGAACTCATACTTTGCTATGCTTCCTGTGCACTACTGAAAATGTCACGTTGGAGTCTGCAGAAGTAAGCACAAATAAAACATACCATATACAGTAACCTTACTTCTGCCTGTTATGTAAGAATACTGCATACACCCAAACTGAAAACCTAATTTATAAAGCTATAACTTTTAAACATACACCAAAACTAACTCACAGAACAGCTTCAACATCTAAAGTATGTCCAAGAACAGAAGAAATTAGAACCCCAGCTCATTTGTGAGGACACAGGTGGCAGAAATCAAGGACTAAGCCAGCTGCAATTTACTAAAGGTGAGAATTACCAAACACGAGAACACAGGACGCCCATGATCAAGGGCTGCAGTAAAACCCCCAGCAAGGCAAATGAATGAATGGCTTGGGAAAACTGACTTTCCGAGTGCAAACCTAGGAAAAGGCAGAGCCAGCTTTCCCACGATGGTAGCGAGCTTCAAGACTCGAGAGCATGGGAGAAGACCCCCCAAGGAACAGAACGAAGAACAGAAGGTTCTCACTCAGTAATCAATACAATCTTAAAGTGTAATACACTAACAAAAGGAAAAAAGAAATCTAGTACTGGGTGTTTTTCTTTTCATAAAGATATTAAAAACATACCAGGGAAACCTCCCAACTAAATTATGGATCAAAGAAGTCAAAGTGAGAGATAATACAGTAATATCAAACCAAGGTATATAGCAAGAGATGGTAAACTTTGGAAGATTCAAAAAAGTTGTATTTAAGAGAAAATTACAGTACTAGATGTGGTAAGTGAAGAATCATCTTAATTTAGTTTCTAAACTCACATCTTATTAGAAAGTAAAAAGAACAAATTAAATCAAAAGAAATGAGAACAGAAACAAACTAGTGGAAAAAAACCTACTCATTGAAAAATAAATAAAGCTGTACCTGGAATGATTTTAAAAAAAAAAATGTTACCAGTATTAGGAATAAAGGGCATGTATCCCTAAATACCTTAAAGACATAAAAATAACAGAGACTGTTCATACCTATAATTTCAACAACATGGAGAAAAAGGACAAAATCCTCAGAAGAAACTATTAAACTCACTCAGTAAAGATCTCCTAATGGTTTTTATCCATAAAAGAAATGGAAGACAGATAAAATCTTCCAACAACAAAAACTGCAGAGCAAGACAGTTTCCCGACAATAATTCCATCATTTCATAAAGAAAAATTCCCAGATCTACATAATACGCCAAAATTGGAGGAAACACTTTCCAACTCATTTTATTAGGCAAATTATCAAAGACATTAAGAGAAAAAATTATAAAGTTACTGTTCATAAACCAAACAAAAAGAACATTTTACTATAAGCATTATGAGATACTGTTATTATAACAATTATTCTAAAATTACAAAGTCACCTGCTTTGCACAGTTTCTCATTCTTGGGAGCATATAAATTTCTTCAAGTTCCTTCTGTCTTTCTTCCTCTTCTAATCGTCTTCTTTGATCTTCTGGAATGATTTCCTCCCAGTTCTTTGAATTTCTTTCAGGTTCCAATTCAATGTCATCTTCATCCATATTTGAAAAGTTGGCAACCTGTAAATTCCAGAATTTTAACAGAGTAAGTATAGCAGACAATATTTAATCCTATTTAATCATCTATTTAGTCACACATTTATTCTTTGCATCAGCCTCCGCTATAACCGGTGCTGTCAACCCTTGCTGGTTTCCCCAAATGAAGTACAAGAGTTATTAATGCCAAGTGTTCGAGGTCAACCTCAAAACCCTCCTCACTATCTCAACAACCAAACAAAAACCTAAGTATCTCAAGACAATGACTATAAATTTAACTATCACTGCCAATTACATAGTTGTTTCTTCATTAGAGTAAAGTAGATCAAGCCAACGGACTTCTCTGATTCCTCCTTCCTGCAATGATTCTCTGTGCTGTTCCATAGCATTATTAATAACTAATAACAGAACTCAAGGCAGACAACAAACTAGTAGCAGACAAAATAACTAGAATATAGTAATGTGTTGTTGTAAGATGCTATACGACCTTCTGAAGGAATTCCCAGACTAGTCTATGAACTACTCAGTGCCAAAGAATGCCCTCCCCTTTCATAAAAACAGAACGTGAAGAGTAGCTGACAGATTCCTCCATAAATAACTAGTTTCTAGACCTTGGCTTCCTTCCCATTTCTAAAGTAATAGACAGAAACTAACCTGTGAAGATAATACACTTGAAGTTCTAAGAAGATATTCAGCCAACACTCACCGAAGGCTAGTATATAAAACTCAAACATAACTGAATGAAGACAAGAAAACTTCTGCCTGCTGTTCATAAAGTTCTAGGCAAACATGTACTCAGTACATAAGTAAAATAAATAAATAAAAATAAATAAAAAAGTAGGCAGCCTTAATAGGCTGCTAGTCATATAAGAATACCAATTCACTGGCATATAAATAATCTACATTTACTCTAAGTCGTGGGTTTTTTCTTTATTGCTTCTCCCCAACAAGTAGTTAATCAAAGGCAAACAGTGCAATGAACTACAGGAAAAACAATCTGCTAGATCATGACCCAAGTGACAAGTTTCAAAATCTTTATTTCACTTTGTTTCCTGTTTTATTTCTCAACCCCCAGCCCATCCTCCATCCTCCGAGTACTGAGTGAGTGAGTTTAAGTCCCTGGTATTCACTATTACAATTAGTATCGACTGAATGAACAAATGCTAATTGATTCCTAAGAACCACACAGACAGCTAAGACACAGAGGAACCTGTTTCTTGTCTTTTTTGGTTTCGAACTTGAGCCAAGAAACCTGCTTTTAAAATTAATAATAATAATGAAATTAAAAAAAACAACTGAACACTGCTCAACTTCCCCCTGAAGTCAGGGGACTCATGTTGTGTCAGCCCTCAGCAAGCCAGGGACATTTACAAGTGGTGTAACAGTTACTTACTCTGACTGACTTTCTGGAGTGTTCTTATTTTTGATAATTTTTAAATTAATTTTTGTTGAAATCTATCCAAAAAAAATTCAAGTTATGAAGGAGGCAGAGTGAAGGACACTCAGGGGAATCTGAGTTGTAGAAATAGACATATGAGCAAAATAAATTGTATAAATGAATAAAATTTCCAAGGAATAAAAAACAATGTCTAAAAAAAAAAAATCAGCTGAGAGTCTTCAGTCATGGAGATATGAATTAAGTTTATTCAGTCACATATTACCCTAAATCTGTGGGAACGTGTTACATGTCGAGCATAATTCTGGCTGAGAACTCAGACCCGTCTGACAGTGACGGAGAAGGAAAGACCTACCTTGAACTGGGAGAGGAGCTCATCTCCTACAGTCAGGGGACCTGGCTCATTCTCATGAGTTTCAGCTCTCTTCAAGATTTCATCTATATCCATTTCCTGTATTAAGAGGAAATTTGTATCTTAAGTGTACGTGAGCCTGTCCCGTGTCTCAGACAGCACATATTCCGTGTAACTGTTACTAACCTGGGGCTCTTGCTCTTCTCCTTCAGGCTCCTTAAAAAGCTCCTCAGCACCAAACTTTAAAATTGCTGATAACTCCTCTTTATTAAAGGGGGTAGAACTGAAAATAGGAAAAAACAAAAACTCAATCTTAACAGGAACATTTCAAAGCATATTCAGGAAGTCATGTGGATAAAGTTTTAGTCTCCTTATTTTAAACTAAGAAACTTGAGACATAGAAATCAAGAGAATTCCTCTAGGTGATCAGTGTGTAGTGGTAAAGCCAGGTATTTGTATGTATGCTTCCAACAGAAATCAGTCTAACGTGTTAAAAGCATAAAAACTAAGCACACTGCACAGCCAGTGGAAAGGACCGACCTTGAAGGAGCAGAACCTGTGTGCAGCACTGTCTTCCCGGTGGTGTCCATTCTTTGAATCACAAGGTGATCTAAAACCATTTTCTTTTTGGCTCTTTCAAGAATATCTTCTTCAACTGATCCCTTTGTAACTAAACGATATATATTCACCTATAAAGGCAAGTATGAGAAGCAAGCTGCATTAAAAAGGATCTTTGCTAACCTGAGTGCCCAAATGGCAGTACATAGATCAGTTCATCCTCTATTAACTTTCAAGTTCTCATATGTAAAACTAAAATTTTTAATTTTGGAACAATGTGCCACGTCTAAAGCTAAAGTTCTGCCATTTATAAAACTATTTGAGGGGCAAGAGAGATGGCTCAACAGTTAAGAGCACTAGCTGCTGGCTGGCTGCTTTTCCAGAAGATCTGGGTTCAATTTCCAGCAACCACATGGCAGCTCACAACTACCTGTAACTCCAGCTTCAAGGGATCTAACACTTTCACAGACATACATGCAGGCAAAATGACTGCTCATTCAATAAAAATAAATTATTAAAAAAACACAACTATTTGAATGTATCCTTCTTTCCTACATTTTTTTTCCTTAGCTCTGCTTTATTGCCCTAAGAGCACACTTTAGAAACAGTTTTTAAAAACAAACCATGTACACAATGGGAACTGGATCCAGGCTGGTGCCACTTGACTCATAATAATCCCAAACAATGTGTTTTTATATAAAACATTGGAGAAAAAATGAGCCCATGTGGTACGAGTTGAGAGGTCTGGTTCAGTGATGGCCAGGTCACACCTCCTCCAGCCACACTGCCACAGGTGAGTCAGGGTCACACCTCCTCCAGCCACACTGCCACAGGTGAGTCGGTGCTTCCCATCACTTAACTCACACACAAGCATCCTCTGACCTTGCTGATCTGCTGCTGTCTCATCAAACTCCACCCCCAGCTATGAATTGATCGCTGTGTTCTTGAAGGTGCTAAGTGCCTTCTGTGCTAGTATCTGCTTTCGAGGGTCCTCCGGAAGAGCAGCCATTGTTCTATCCCCATCACTTTACATTGAAGGGATTTATTTTTAAATTATGATTTACCTACTGGAAAAAACTGCAAAACTGTCTTTATACAGTTTCTTTGATTATGTTTTTTACATATTTGAGTGCATTTTACGGCACTACATAGACAGCAAAGTTCTCCCTAAAAGAAGCTCCACTATAAACAAACTAACCAGACTGACAAGGGCTGATGCTTGGATAAATTGTTCCTGGCCAAACAATCAGGACCACCTTGCTCCATTCAAACAAAGCAGATGACTGTACAGCAGTGGATGGATCGTCAGCTGGGGCTGGTGATCATATGTAGCAAGCCTCGTACCCACTACTTGAACCGTCAAAGGTTAATAAGCAAGCCAACAAATGGCGTTTTTATATTGCATAGGTAACATTCATTCTAGCTACAATCTAAACAGAGCCTGACACAAAATTCCCTTAGTTCTGCCAGACTCTGGGTTTCCTGCTGCTCATCAAATCTGCATGACTGGGTCTCAATTGTCTTCCCATTGTCTTAGTCAAACCTATACAGTAGCTTTTAAAAAGAAGAAAAATACTCAAAACAATCAAATAACAAATTAAAATACCTGCTTCTTCTGCCCAATTCGATGAGCTCTTGCTTGAGCCTGAAGATCATTTTGCGGATTCCAATCAGAATCAAATATAACAACAGTGTCAGCAGAGGCTAGGTTAATGCCTAAACCCCCAGCTCTTGTAGAAAGCAAAAAGCAGAAATCCTACAAGGAATTTTAAATATACAAAATTTTAGATCTAAGCTGTTGCCAATATCAATATATTACTCAAAGTAATTTTACAACTGATTTCTGAATTGAAAGTGTTTTACATTAAACTGAAAGACAGCATTAAAAATTAACTAACACTGGTTTGTGGCTCAAGTGATAGAGCTTTGTTCCTAGCAGCACAAGACCCTGGTTTGCTCTCCAACAGTGTAAACAACAGTAACACTAATAGTAACGAAGTGTAAATCTTGAGGATCAACCAACAAGATCCCATCATAAAGCCATGCTAATGACAGGAGGCTAATTTACACTGAAGTGAAGTAACTAAAATACCAGTAACAGATAACACCTCACATATAACACAAACCTAAAAGTTAGTGAAAGCAGACCAGCATCAACTCTTTTAAAAACAAGACATACAATGACTAAAACAAAACGTATAATTTAAAGAACTCTCATACCTCTGATCCCTCAGCATTAAAATGATCTAGAGCTTGTTTCCTCAGCTCCCCTTTTATTGATCCATCTAATCTCTAGGATAAAACAAATTAAAATAATTCACAAACCACAGTCAAATGTTAAACAACTAAAATCCGTAAGCCAGTGTGGTCACTGGGTAGCAACATTAGAACCACCTGAGAACAGAAATCATGGTTACAGAGCCCAACCCGGATCTTCTGAACCAGAAACCCCAGAACCAGAGAGCTCAGCAAACACCAGCTCGCTGATTCTAATGAATGCTCAACTCTGAAGGCAGCCTCCAGGAGTGGTTTCTTCAGCTCAGGCAAGTGATTCAGTTTCCCCCCTTTACCTGTTTCTTTGGTAGTAAAGTAAAGCCAATGAGAAAACAGCACAGCAGCCAATGAAATGTTTACTAAACATTAGCTACTACTGAGCTGGGATGTGACATCACAGCAGAGAGCATGTGAGGCTTCTGGTTCAATCACTGGCATGGGGAAGGGGCTGTTACATACGCACTCATTGGTTGTATGTACACTGTGCTAACTTGTTACTCCAATCCATCCATTTTCTTTTCAGTTTCTGCAACACTGAAGATTAAACCCAGAGCCTCACATGATGCAAGCGCTGTCTCATCCGAGCTACATGCTATCTGCTGCTCATGCGTATATCAGCACATACATTTTCACCAGCTGATAACATTTAATAATTATTTTTAGTACTAATTTTCCATTGATAAGTTATAAAAAGGAAGTTTTTTAACAAGAAAAAATTAACATGCAGAAATTTATTAATGTTACATTGTTTGCCTATTATAATTTCAATACTGTCAGAAAAAAAATAGCTCTAAGGACTGGCACAAGTGTAAATTATTATTCAGAGATAATGACTGCTTAGGAAATGGAAAGTTGGGGTTGGAGAATTAGCTCAGTGGTAGAGCAGGTCCTGGGTTCAGTTCCTCAGCTAGGGGGAGGGGTAAAACTCTAAAGCAATTCTGATTAAAAGATGAAGAACCAAGTATCTATGACACTTCTGCAAACCAGCAACAAAACCAACAATAAAAACTGTAAGATACTATCTATAACAGTAAAGACAAAAATGTGGTAAGATATTATAAAATATATACAAAAATGTTTGAGGTTTCTCAGAGTGTGGTTCTGTGTAGTGCGCTTTTCTAGTATGCACAAGACACTGACACAAAAAGCAAACACAGGAGAAAGTGTATTTTTGGTTGCTTGATAACTTTTTATTTTGGGTTTAAGATTCCCAGCAAAACAAGTCCTTCCAAAACAGATTTTCAAACCCTATCTTGATTTAGATTAAAGCCCCACCTCCTTCCATTCCTGGACTCTTATAGTCTCTGTCATAATGATTGGTGAGCTTCTCACATCTCACACTGACAGCTTACCGTCTGCTTCCTTAAAGCTGCTAAATCTTTTACCACAGGCTACTGATCACTCGGATTCTACTTTCCCACCTCTTGGCCGTGAACCCTGCAGGGCCCCCTTTCTGTTCCCAGACCTCGATACTTTCTTGCTGCTAGACTAACTTTCTTGAAAAGAGATAGTGTATGTTAAAGTTATAATTTTTCAAAGTTTATTTTTATTTTTAGTTATGTGTTATTCTATGTGTCCTGAAGGCCAGAAGATGTTAAAAGAATGGGGGCTCCAAGTGTGAAGAGTCACCTGGCGTGCGTGCCAGTGACCAGCTCTGGTCCTTCAAGAGCAGCAAGTGCTCTCAACTGCTGAGCACTCTCTAGGTCCCAGCACTGATTTTTAAAGAAACCTGGGACTGCTTGAACATCTTAGGAGGCTGAAGTGGAAGGATCTTGTTCAAGGCCAGCAGGAGCAAGATCTTGTTATCTAAAACAGTAGAAAGAAGAGTGGTGATGTAGCTAGTCTGTAGAATGTTTAGCTGGCATGCACAGGCCCCGGGCTCACTCCACAGCAACACATAAAACAAGCATGGCTGCACATGCCCAACACTTGAGGGAGGCACAAGCAATGTAATCCACGACTATGCAGTGAGTTACAGAAGGACTATGAAAATTTTACTGATGTTTTGACTGTTTGTGGATATGCACCCTTATTTGCTTCTGTTTTCTATCTCTCCAGCCCCAAGAAAAACATTTCACGGAACTGATTCTCGGTGGCTCTGAGAGAGGTGGTCTAAACCTGAAAAAAGAATCATGTTTCTTTTCCATTAAAATAAAAATTAGTAAAACCTAGACTGGTCATGTATCACTTATATTGGTATGGCTTACATAAACAGAAAGATATTTCGCTGAGGGGAGCAATCTAGGAATGAGAGGAAGTCTGGAGCTTTCAGATAAATCTGTGCCTTTCCCACTTGATACAAAACTGCTGTTTGATTACAAATGGCGGTGCTGCTGTTTGCCCTTAAATTACTGTGGTTTTATGTACTAATATCACTGTCTCTCATAATTCATAGTAGTGCAGCATTTCTACTTGTAAACTACATGTGTAACTTACCACAATGTAAGCTTCCATAGAGCAGAGACTCTGCACAATAGTCTCATTATAATTCTGCTGCCTACATTAAATATACACCACTCACTAGCTGTGTATACTGAAGGTCTCCTATGTGACTGGTACTATTCAATGGGGGACAATAATCTGACTCAGGTACAGATGTTTGCAAAGCAAGCCTGGGAACCTGAGTCCAACCCTGGAGCCCACATGAGTGTGGAAGGAGAACTGGCTCCACAAAACTGTCCTCTGACCTCCGTGAGAGCACCCATGAGCACACTCACAAACAATGGATGAAAAAGAAACGAACCGCTAGGTGTAAAGTACTGAGAGCGTGACCTGACTCTAATATGGAAACACCCCTCAGTGTAGGCTTTAATCCCCCTGGTTGAACGCCAGCAGGAACCTTAAGTGGACAGACAGGAGGCCGCCTACTTTGATAGGACCCCTTCTACCAGCAAACCATGGATCAGGCTAATCACAAATACACAGGTCACGGGAACTTGCTCTCTTTCCTCTGATGTCATCTTAATTCACAAAGCTTCCCCTTCAGATCTCTCTTAGCCTAGAAATACAGCCTTAGTCCAGCTTTTTAACAATATATAACATAGAAGACAGAATTAAAATTAAAATTAGTGAAAAAATTGAAACTCTTAGAGAAAACAATGACAAATATTAATTCTCTAAGTAGATATGCTTAAGAAAAATATAATTTATATGCAAAATAATCTCAAAAATAATTCTACAAAATAAGCTGAAGAACATGATGAAACTTAAAGACAATGAAATGCTTACTTGAAAGGGGAATTGACGGTACTTCAAATATTCTGCAAGTATATCTAACATCCGCACCATCTGAGAAAAAATGAGTACTCGGTTGCCTCTTTCTCTTAGGCGAATTAACAGCTTGTCTAGAAGAATTAATTTTCCGCTACTACGGATTAAGTGCTAAAGAAACAATAAATTAAAACCATTACAACATGTGATAAAAAAATAAATAGCACAATATTCCACTTAATATTGTAGTTGCTCCAATTATTTCCAATTGAGATTTTTCACAATGCTGCAGAGACACTCTGGACTTTCCCGCTTTACTCCACTGTGCACCCAAGCCACCCGTGCCCACGGCCCTCACTCCACTCTGTTCTCAGCAGGAAAGGGCTGCATCGTTCTGTTTGCTGGCACTTACACTATTTCTCCAAGTCTTAGCCAAAACAAACATACATTAAAAAAAAACAGCAATTAAACAAATAATACTTTAAAGATCAAGCAAACGTATTCTTTTTAATTATAAGACGCTCACCCTTCAATGCGCTAGTGTGAATTACAAATGTCTTCTTCACATATCTGAGCTGCCTCCCAACAGTAATGGGTGGGATCTACGGAGGCAGCTATCCTTAGATGAGCTCCGTCACAATCAAGGACACACTGATGGATTTTTGTCTGATACATCACTACAACCCACTGTGCTTACAAATTACAATGTTAAAAGCTTTCATAAATATAAATATAACCAAGATAATTATTTAAATGAAACATTAGCAAAAGAAAACTTATAATATATTAAATCACTGTGCCATTTTAAACTAAAACTGAAACATATATTCTTAGAATTCTGCTTTACCAAAAGTAATAATTAAAAGTTCTTACTTGTAAGGCCTCCTGTTTATTATAGAATTCATTATTATCTGGCGGTTTAATGAGGTAGCAATGGTTACAACATTTCTTTAGCTCCATCATAATGTTCAAAAAGCCTGAGGTACTGCCCTTGGAACCTTTGCTGAGGGCTTTGTAATTCCTAGTTAAAATCCATCTTCAAAAACAAAAGTCATACAAACAATATTCAGCAGATCACCAAGACAAATTCTGAAAGCTTAAAAAACAATACTAGTACCAAATCAAACTTCCATCATTCTGAAGCTCATGATTAGATACAGGACGGATTGAACCTCATGTGTAAGACTTTTTAAAAAAAAAAAAAAAAAAACTTTACAAAGTATAATAAATACATGAATGCTTTTCTTGAATTCTGTGGAGCAGTGGTCCACTTATCAATCTTCTTACAATTTCATTCCATTTGACAAGTTTTTAGAGCTGCATATTTTCCATAGAGCCTCTCAAGAATACCTGGCTTTAGTCACACTGCCATCTCTAAACAGTAGTTACGTAGAGAAAAAACCACTTCACAAACTACATACAATGCTCTCCAAAGCCTACTCTGGCCACCTATTATTAGTAACTTCCTTTCTTGCAAAGGAAAGGAAGTTTCTTAGCTTATAGAGACTTAAAGCCCCCCACCCAATATTCTTTATTTATTATCTTTCTTTTCTATTGGTTACTCAGCATTTGCCTGAACTTACTTAGAAAGCAAACAGGAGTCCATGTGCAGTGCTTGATTCTGTAAGAGGCCTTAAAGACTCAGCACTTATTTTACTGTATTTAGAATTTCTCCAGTGTTTCTGGAGAAGATACTACAAAACTTTTTACAGAAATTAGTGGCAATCTTTCAAGTAAGGTCAAGGCTAATTTGGGCATCAGTTAGGACTGTCTGCACCACCACACCAACACCCTAGCAGGAAGTGCATACACAATTTACAACCATAGTTTATTACCATAGTTAACAAGAAAAGTACCCAGAAGATGCATAAGTTTATAATAAACAATCAGTACTGAGAGAATTATAGGGGTTATATCTTTTTCCTTTTAACTTTTTCAATTTCTTTCATTTTTAAATTTTCCAAACACAACCACAAACAATACTTAAGAATATTACCCTTTTCCACTATAAAAATATTCCCTCCATAATAAATAAAAACCCAAATCTAAACAAGCACTCATCTAGAGGAAATAAAGGGAAAATTTTTTAAACACTCCAGAAATATACACTATGATAAATCCACACTGTGCAAACCTTACTCAGAGAGAGACCTACAAATGGAGCACTAATTGCCACAGAAAGTTTGAAGCAACACATACTGACATCAAAAACTTATAAAATTTTAAAGTGGTGTATTAATAGTATTTTAAAAAATCATTAGATATATGAAAATATGATTTAAAAACTACCTCTAGCATGTGTGAAAAAAACAAGGAACAAGAGATATAGAAGAACCCAAGTGCTAATAAACTCAAACTAAGTCACAGGTACCGGGAGTACTTTTCGATGAAGGTCATGCCCGATAGCCCAGGCTTGCCTGGGACTAAGTACCGGGATGAACTTGCAATCTCAATCTTGCGCTGATAACCTCCCAAGTCTGGTAACTGTGTGCCACGACACCTTCAATTTAACTGTTTAAGATTCCAAATAGTTGTTAGGACATATTTTTGTTTTTATTCTTTGAAAAGTCACTAAATAAATTTGACAAAAAAAATTACACAAAATAAGACTTGTTCGTGTTTTTCAAAAAAAAAATGGTTTAAAATTTTGTCTTGTTTCTTTAACTCTATCAATTACCACAATTATTAGAACACATTCGGCTACTGAAAGCTAAAAATATGAAACCTAGGAGAGCACACAATGATGTGTTAAAAATGTGGCTAAGAGCACTTGCTACCCTTGCAGAGGACCTGAGTTCAGTTCTCAGTACCCACACAAAAGTTCACAAGTATCTGTAACTCAAGTTCCAATAGATCCTATGAAGTATTCTGCCCTCTGTAGGCACCAGGCATGTACATGATACACATACATACACGCAAGCAAAGCTCATACACAAATCTTTTAAGACAATGATTTAATCTTGGATCCATCATTAAAGCTACCTGCTAAGTAGCCTCCAAATACACTTATTCTAAAGCTGAAGGTGTGGCCACTCCTCTGAAACCTTGGAAGTGAGAAAGTGGGCGCCACAGGACCACGACAGTTAGTTCCAAATGAAGGGTCTGGACTCAGCTTACTTGTAATATTGTTTCTGTAAAGCACTCATTTCCATCCTTAAAATCTGCTCAACCTTGGCAGGAAGAGATTTTTCCACATCTTTCTTGACTCTGCGCAGCAGAAAGGGCTCAAGCTCCTTGTGGAGGCTTGCATAACCATACTCTCTGCCTTTACCATGCTCTTCTTCAAAATCTTCCCAGGAAGAAAACCTCAAAAATTTAAAGAAGAGTTATTGAAATTAGCAAAATTGTATGTTAGAGCAAAAATTAATCACCTCTGAAAGTCTCCCACCCAAAAAGTCTTTCTTATACATACATTCACATATAAAAATATTTATGTGAGTATACATGTATATATGTATCTATATGCATATATGAGTATGTATGATCCAACCAAAGATACAGAATGCATCCAAGGCTAACCTGAACAGCGCAGGGAGCCCCTACCTCTAAACAAGGGCTGGAAGATACAGTAGCTCATGTGAACTGCTTCCCTAGCTTGTGTGACCTATGAGGTAACTGTACCAAAAAGACGAAATATATATTTTTGTAAGTTGTAATTCATATATATATATACATACACACACACATACATACATATATACATATATATATGAATAAAGTTGTAGTGACTATTCTTGAACTATATTTAAGGACACAAATAGTTGTCACTAAAATATTTCTCAAAAATACCATGTAAAGGGGGCTGGAGATATGTTAAGAACACTGGCTGCTCTTCCAGAGGTCCTGAGTTCAATTCCCAGCAACCACATGGTGGCTCACAACCATCTGTAATGAGATCTGGCGCCCTCTTCTGGAGTGCGGGCATACACAGAGGCAGAATGTTGTATACATAATAAATAAATCTTTTTTTAAAAAAAATACCATGTAAAGTTCAAGGCCTACTGAGGAAAAAAAAATGTGTCTATGACAAATTATTTAGCCTTTTCTAACCTAGTTTTCATTTACAAAGTAGATTACTAACAACTCTATGGGTACTGAAACTGATGCTATTAAATATAAAGAACAGTAGTGTTCTAGTTTTCCAAGCATGTGCTAAATCAATTAAAATGTATTGGGCTAAAGAGAAGACACAACCGTTCAGAGAACTTGGTGGCTCTGCAGGAGAACTGGGTTCCATTCCTGGAGTCCACATGGCAGCTCATTCAAGTTCTGTAACTGTACACCCTCTTCTGGCCTCCTCAGGCACTGCACGTACATGGTGCACATACATATATACACAGCAAAACTCATGCACATAAAACAAAATTTTAATGTATATACAGCAGTTTATGTCTAAGAATTTAAAAATTCAAATTACAAATTCAAAAATTATTCCACCCCATTTTTTTCAGCTTTAATGATGTGACCCAATGTCATTTAAATCACTAACTTGATTCCCTAAATTATTTCCCAACTGAATCTAATTATATAAAACTATGTATATCCCAGGTTGTCTTACTTTTCTGGCATAATGAAATGTAGCAATGACCAGAGCTCTTTCAGGGAGTTTTGTAGAGGAGTTCCAGTGATAAGAAGACGATGATTAGATTTAAAATCAATTAAAGTTTTATACAGAAGGGAATCATCATTTTTTAATCGATGTGCTTCATCAACACCTATAAATGCCCAATTTAGACCACCAAGGAATGCCTTAAAATGAACAAAAGAAGAGTTAATAAGTTAGAGAAATAAGAATGCAAATTTAACCTTTTCATCTGATTTGAATTCAACATGCTAAACAAGGCAAATCAAATTAGACACTAAACCAGGCTGTAGTGCCATACCGTACACCTTTAATCAAAGCACTTGGGAGGCAGAGGCAGAAGGATCCCTGAGTTAGTGGCCAGACAGGCCTACAGAGTTCCAGGACAGACAGGGCTATTACAGAGAGAAACCCTGTTTCAAAAAAATCAAAAATAAGTAAACGAATAAATAAAATTAGAAACTATCACTTTTAAATAAAAAATATTTTGCTGTGTGGTAGTATTCGCCTTTGATCTCAGCACTCGACAGGCAGATTTCTGAGTTCAAGGCAGCCTGGTCTACAGAGTGACTTCCAGGACAGATAGGGCTAAACAGAAAATTCCTGCCTTAAAGCACACAAACAAACAAACAAATAATAAATAAGTGGGTGTTCAAGACTTAACTGTAATCCTCAAATCAAGTATCTTACCATACAAAATCTTTTACCATATAAGATAAAACTAATTTATGGCAAATTTAAATGACTAATAAAATAAAAATGACTAATTTAATCAACAGAAAATAGAGAATATCAATCTGTATTAGCTTACACAATGAGCAAAAGGGAAGGAAGCTTATACTACCATTTCAAAAGTTTATACAAGATTTTTAGCCTAAGTTCAAAGACGGTCTCTACAAATGTCAACTTCGAACAGTCATGTTCCAATTGTTAATCACATGACTTCTGTAAACAGCAAGTTTTTTTTCATATTCTTTTATTTTTCATTCAAAAATTTACACTTCCTCCCCTTCTCCCAGTCCCCTCCCGCTCCCCCCAACCTTCCTCCATCCCCCTGCCTTGCCCTGTGGGAAGCCCAAGGCCCTCCCCTCTCCATCCCGGCCTAGGAAGGTGTGCATCCATATAGACTAGGTTCCCAAAAAGCCAATACATGCAGAAGAGATAGGTCCCAGTGCCATTATCATTGAACAACAAGTTTTTAATACATAAACTTGGGTCTCTTGAAACTTGAAAGAGACAAGCCTGATCTTGCTATTAATAGATATGTGACATGAGACAAGTTCAGGATGTTCTTTGAGAACTGACTTTTCAATCAAGTAGAAACACCAGAGATAAACATGCAAGAATTAAATGAGACAACAGCTGTAAAGCACTGTTAGGCAATGTCCTGGTTAACATGATACAGTCTAGAGTCACCTGAGAAATGAAACCTCAGTTGAGGAACTGTTTGGATGAGATGGACTATTGGCTTATCTTGACGGCTAATTACTACAGCAGTGCTCAGGACACCAAAGGGGGCCCCACCCCTAAGTGGGTGATCCTGCACTGTTTATGAATGCTAACCAAGCATGGACCTGAAAGCAAGCCAACAAGTGGACTTTAACATGCTTTCAACCAGGAGTCTCCGCCTGAATTTCTGTGCTGACTTCCTTCATGACTGTGATGACAGACACAGCCTCCCCATGCTGCTGCTGGTCAGTGTTCTGTCACCATGCACAGTAACAGAAATGAACCTACACTAACGAATAAATTCCAGTAAGAACTGGTAAACTTTTTCTAAAATAAGAGATGAGAAATATTTTAGACTTTGCAGACCAATGTGCTGTTGCATCATTTCAATACAATCTTTTAAGGAACTCCTTTAAAATCTTTTTAAAATGTAAAACTCATTCTCAGCTCAAGGGTCATTTAAAAATTAAAAGCCAAGGTTACAGTTTCCAGACCTGCCCTATGACTTAAATAACCTTTCATTCTGACCACAAAACACAATACAGGAAAAATGACACTAAACAGAAAATACTAACACAAGTAATACATACCTTATCCTTCAATAAAATTTCATAAGTTGTTAAAAGTATATTAAATTTTAACCGTTTGGTCTGGGGATGCATCCATTCATGGGTTCTTATCTATTATGAAATTTTAAGGACAAATATAAGAGAACCACCAAGTAAACTGTATTTCTACTTAATATCGAAAATGAATTAAGTCATTTAAAATACACACAAAAAGATATATGTAATGAAAGTAACTATTTATAAAAGCCAAACATTAGGTATGCTGAACTAAAATCTTTTATTAAATGGAGCAAATCTAATTTTATTACATTCCTTTCACTAAAGTAAAGTTCTCACATTTGGTGAAACAACTCACTTAGTAAATACTATGGAATATTATTCTAATATGTGTTACATTTGTTTGTGCTGTGGAACATTTAATGATGCAAAAATGTGCTGCAGTCTTTTCTGTTGCATTTGTCTAACTCTGTGAAGCTGTGTTACTTTGCCTGTCTAAAACACCTGATGGTCTAATAAAGGACTCAACAGCCAATAGTGAGACAGAAGAAAGGATAGACAGGGCTGGCAGGAAGAGAGAATAAAGAGGAGGAGAAATCTGGGAAGAAAAAGATAAAAGAGCAGGATGAAGAGGAGGGTCAGCCACCCAGCTATAGAGCAAGCCACAGAGTAAGAAAGAGATGCAGAAAAAGATAGACAGGGTAAGTTAAGAAAAGCTGGCTAGTAACAAGCCAAGCTAAACAGGCATTTGTGAGTAAGAGAAAGTCTGCATGTGATTTGTCTGGGAGCTGCGTAGCAGGCCCCCAAAGAGTCAAAAAGCAAAAATAACCAACGACAAGAAACATTTTGGATGAAAAACGACATAACTGCAAGGAGGACACAGAGATGAAACAACATCAGCACCAGATAAAATGGCAAAACCTGAGATGGGTGTACAGGAATGTTCAGTGCAGTCCGCAAACTATTCATGAATATTTGAAATTTTTCACAAGAAAAATGTAATCTGTATATATTCATAAAATGTTCATGTGTACATGTGCTCGTATATGTGCGTATGGCACATGTCTATAATGCTAGAAAATGAGAAGCTGAGACAAAAGGATTGTGAATTCAAAGACAGCTTGGACCTCAAAAAAAAAGATAGTTTTGTGTTTGTGTATATATGTTCATATGTATATAGACCATACATATCAACACAATATATACACACACACATACATATGTATGTATATATATCCCCAACTATACCTGAACCAGGAATGATTTTTAAATTTATTGTATTTATTTATTGTGCATGTACAGCTGTATGTATGCAGAGGACAGTTTAAAGGAGTCAGCCCTTTCACCCCTGGTGATAATCACCTTCACTACTGAGTCATCTCACAGCCCACAACTTCATTTCTATTATAACCAATTAGCCACGTGATAGGCACTTATTTGTAACAAATTACATTTTAGAATTAAAACTATGGAGACTAAACATAAAAAGATAAAACACTTATACTCAAAGATAAATGTCTATCTCTTCTAAATTTATGGGTAAACAACTTACCATATTTCTGCTGTTAATGTCACCTAAATAAACCACTGCATTCATCTGAGATGCCCATGTCTGAATCTCTCTTTGCCAGGAAGTGAGAGTGGAGAGCGGTACAACTAATAGAAAAGGTCCATACAATTGGTGTTCATGAAACAAATAGTTCAAAAATGAGATCGTCTGTATTGTCTTTCCAAGGCCCATTTCATCAGCAAGTATGCAACTATTTCCTCTACAAAGTTAAAAACAAAAACCATGTATATATAAAGGTCTAAATTAATAAAGAACTGTTATCATACCATATGCTTCCATTTATATGACATGTATACACTGAAACTCTAGTATTTTATGCAATACACTATTTCTATAAGCAACATACAATAATAAATACAAGTATCACTAACATTAGATGAAACATAAAGTGAATAACTAACATGTAAGGTAGCTAATTAAAAAGACGATATTACAATTCTTCTACCCGTAACAGACTACAGATAGTGTCAGGAAGTAAGAAGTACTGAGTGAGAGGACAGCTACACTGCAGCCTAGAAAGATGTGGACTGAAGACAGGGACCACGGGAGACGGGAAAAGTCAATAACTGAATGGTTCTTAGAAAAAACTAGGGTATGAAGAAATATTCCAGGAAGAGTGTAGGTGAAAACAATTTTTCCAGTTGAATAAAAACATTTCAAATAAGTTAAACTCACACTTTATTAGCAGAAATCATCCCTAAATTATGTACTTATAAAAACATAATTCTTACCCCTTCCGTTTCTCTGGTGCTATCAATAAACCTCCCATGTCCTTCCTCATTACTAACTCTGTGCAATGCGACAACAGTAAGGGAACTGGCTCCCTGTGCCTTGAGAAGAAGGCATAGGACAATCTATATGTACATCCAGGTGATGTACCGCTATAGTCCTAGCACCTGAGATGGAACAGGAAGACCAGGAGTTCAAGATCACCCTTGGCTAGAGAGAGGGTTTGAGGTTCACCTGGACCATGAGACCCTGCCTCAAAACCAACAGGGAAAAAACAACTAAAGGACATCCTTGAATAGATTGAGAAATTAAAAGAAGAAAGTAACTTATCAACAGTCAGGACAATGTATTGCTTGACCAGACATCATCTTAAACCTGCTTTGCTATTGTGTTTCAGGCTGTGGAAATCACTGATGCCTCTAGGTGGTTATTAGAGAACACTGACAAGTAAGTTAACCTTTAAAGGAAGAATCTGGTAACCTGTAAGGAAATGGGGAAGTCTCACTCTCTCATTGTAAATACATAACTCAGAATATACTTACTTGCACCAAGAGTGAGCAAGCCAATTTAAACCATTCAGCTGATAGTCTCTCAATTCTAAACCCTCGTGTCCTCCAATATAGGATGGTTGCTTCTTCAGAGCTACAAATCTTGGTCTTTGTTTCAATACCTTTGATCAGAATAAACATAATTAATATGTAGAATTACTTAATATAAGAAATCATGCAAAAAAAGACAAATGCCCTTTAGCCTATCTTTTACCATAAGCCTAAGCATTGATTTCAAATCATTCATTTCAAAGGTTCCATGATTCGAAATGTCTGGGAAGCCAAACACAACGGTACACACCCATAACCCTCCTGCTCAATAGATGAGACAAAAATATGAGGCATGAGAATCCTGAGCTCAAGTTAACATGGGTAAGATAACAGAATCCCAGCTCAAAAATCACAAAACAGTTTCATCAAATCTACTACTAACCAATTATACGCTCCACTATCTGATACTGTTTGTGTAGTTTGTGTACATCACCCGTAAGTTCTTCTTTTTTTCTTTTTCTTTTTTTGGTTTTTCAAGACAGGGTTTTTCTGTAGTTTTGGAGCCTGTCCTGGAACTAGCTCTTGTAAGACCAGGCTGGCCTCGAACTCAGAGATCCGCCTGCCTCTGCCTCCCAAGTGCTGGGATTAAAGGCGTACGCCACCACCACCCAGCTCACCTCTAAGTTCTTGCTGGCAATAATATTCTCCTGGAAATGCCAGTACTCAAACAGAACAAAAATATGTATGTATCTGATGATTCATTTATACATGGCTACTTTCTGCTTCTAGCAAGAATGTAAAGCAAAATATTTCACCTTCCTTTTTTTTATGGAACAAAAAAATTACTAAGGAAATTCAGTTCCCATATATACATAGGTCAAGGAAGGAATGTCACATTCATGCATAACCATTGCTCCAATGTAATAAAGTAGTATCTAAACTTTAAAACTAACACTAATTTTCATGCAAACTATTTAAGTTTCAAAAGTTCCGGGAAGGTAGTCCTAGATAGTTTCTCATGAGTATGTTCAACTCCAGGCTCACTTCCCAGAGCAGTATTTACTGCTTTGAACCTAAGCAGACCCTTCCAACTTCAAGGAGAATGTTCTCTGCTCAGCCTCCCCACACCTTCATCCTTTACCATATTTTAAACAAATCCACTAGAGAAATCTCAGTTTCTCTAAAAGGAATATCTAACTAAGTACTCTTACAGCATACACAACATCAAAATTCCACGGCTCCGTATAGGCTGGTAACACACACACATTCGCATTCATTAAAAAGGTCGGTACTCACTTTGCAATCTTTAAAAGGAGTAGTTTTTGACTGATTCCTGCTAAAATACTCATCGATGCACGTCTGAAACTTTTTGGAAATGAGAGCTCCATCCTCCCAGCTGCACTCTGAGTATGGAAGCCCCTGCCATTTGCAATAATAATCAGGAAGACCAGCTGCTGATTTTTGATTGGAATGAGCTGTGAGATGAATCAGGTATTCATTGTATTTATATTTAATTACATGAGAGGCATACTCAGCAAAGGATGCATACATGAAAATTAGTCATCTACATTACAGTACTTTATTTTGGTAAAACCAAGCTATTGCATTTTATTTTTAAACAGTAAACTTCTGATGTTTGCTTACATGACTTCAAGCACAGATAAAAAGTCTGAAAGGCAGGTTTGGGAATATACTTGCAATCTCAGCTGCTTAAGAAGCTGAGGTTCAAGGATTCTGAGATTGAGACCATAATTGGCAACATAATGGGATCCCATCTCAAAACACAGATAACATTTATCAAATTTAACTACTAACCAATTATACGCTCCACTATCTGATACTGTTTGTGTAGATCATCTGTAAGTTCTTGCTGACAATTATAATATTCCACATCTTCTGGAGAAGCATTTTTCAGCCTGAAAAATTTTAAAGCAACAACAGACTTCAGATTTTCCTCTAAACAACTTCATCTTGCTGATAATTACCTCTTAGACAAGTTCCCATTGTACCCTTTAATGCTGTAAACCAAGTCTGAACAATGAGGAAACAAAAACAGAGACAAAAGACTATTAGTAATTTCTTTCTCTTTGGGAAGGCTAGGGATGAAACGTAGGGCTGGCACACTGTAGGTCAGCACCCTAATACTAAGCTTATGCCCTGACCAACATCATTAGTTTTCAAATTCTTAGGAGTATGAAGCAGTCTGTGTGATTTTTATAAAAGACAAATTCAAACCTGAATGTTCCTAAAACATTCATCCTGAGATAAAATAATACAGACTATAAAATATTTGAGGCTGTCATTTTATTCTTAGTTATGTATTTCTTAATACCAAAAAGCTTAGTTAACTATAATCTTCAACTATTTAAAAAAAAAGAAGCATTTTTTACCATCTTTTTGTTTCCTGATCTTTTTTCTTATAATTATCCAATTTTTTCATCCCTCTAACATTCTGCTGCTTGAGGGTTTCTTCTGTCTCCCAAGTGTTGTGGATGTGTGACCATCCTTTCCATTTAATTAAATACTGTATGTCTCCTGGCTCTTTGTTTTTTTCAAATCCTGCATTGGGGTCACCATCTGCTTCAACAGCATAAATGGTTGTAGTAGCACCAGTGGCTAAAGGCAAAAGAAAAATCCATGTAATTCTGTTACGGGTCATTTTCTTTCAAATACGAAGTTTCAAGAGTGTATGTATAAAACCACTCATTAGATAAACAAACTATTAAAATACAAAAAATATGGGAAATTATATCACATATAAATAAAGGACACTCAACATTTTGAAGTGAAAATTTATCTAGTTCAATTCTTCTTTCTCTTGAGCTTTTAAAATAGTGAAAACAGGGACTGTGTGATGGCTCCTCAGCTTGATAACCTGGGTTCTACCCCCAGGACTCACATGACAGAAGGAACCAACTCACCAAGTTGTCCTCTGGGCACCACATGTGTGCCATGTATGGCACATGCAGACCCACACACATGTGCATACACTAAATAAGTGCAAATTTTTTAATTAAGTAAGGAAAACCAATTTTTCAAAATGCAGTGAGATACTCAACACCACACCCATTAACATACAGTAAGCAATATTTGGAAATTGCTATTTTAATTATTTTACTTTCCAGTTGCATTAAGCAATAAGAAGCCCATATATATATTCAAGACATGGGGGGAACTGTCCCAAAAAAAATTTCTTTAGTTTGAAAGCATATAAAGAGAAACAAATGATTTAAAATGTAAGAAAAATATAAATCTATTATAAGTCCTATAATACAAGGACTGTGTAATAGGGACATTTTCAGAGACATGTGGGCCAAGCAATGTACTGTATATTTTGACAGCAAATAAATAAAATAGATGAAAATTCACTTTCTTTGCCTTCAACACTAGAAAGTCTTTAAGAAATACTGTCCTTTGGTAAATATTTGAATAAGCAAACCTTTTTGCAACCATACCTCCTCTCCTCCCAAATCTGCAATCCATAAACCTTTCTATTGTTTCAAACTCCTCCTCCTCAGGTTGAGGAACATCCTCTCCACAGACCTCCAGCAGGTCATCAGAGTCTGTTTTCATGTCTTCATCTTCCTTGTAGCTCACATTGACTGTGGCTTGGCGGCGGGAGCTTCGTTTATCATTATCATAATCTTCATCATCCTCATCTTCAGACGAATCAATCTGTCTCTTTTTTTGTCCAAGAATTTTTTTCCCATTTTTTGACTTAGATCTGGGAAAGGAAAGAGGAAAAAGCAAGTGTTTACAGAAACACTAGTATAAAAAAAATTTTAAGAAACTATACCAAAAACAAAAAGAGGAAGCCCTTCTCTAAATGACAGGCTACTATTCTTACCTGCTTTGAGGTTTCCTGCTTTTGACTTTGTTTTTTGGCTCATAGTCAGACTCCGTCTCATCACAGCTGCTTTTCCCTCTCTCATCTTCAGATTCTGAATCTGAACCAGACCGAGATGGGGATCCTGAGCCAGACATTTGCCAATCTTCACTGTACATAAAACATTTTTATTTAGATATTAATCATAACATTACTAAAATACAAACATGATCAAAACTAAATTCTATTCCATTGAATCTAAAGAAAACTACTGCTTTGAGCCACCCTGAAAAATAATAAATCCCAGTAGAGTAACAATGAGAAGTACTTTGTAAAGATTTTTCTTGTAACACCACGAAGTTTTACTGATCATTTAATTAAACCTCAAATGAAAGAATACGTGAACAAACAGTTATAGTTTGTATACTATACTGTTCTTCAACAACAAAAGAGATTCTAGCCCTGCTCATTTTGATTTTTCAGAGACTGTAATTTCTAAAAAGCGCATCCTTCCGGTGCAGCAGCAGGGGATCAGCACAGTGAGGTCTAGGTGATCCAGTCACGCTGTGCTGCCTTCGCCACGTGCATCGCGGCTCAGTGGTGCCCACACCTGCAGTGCTTTGTTTTGTCTACACATGGGGGAATTAGGACTTTGAGCAGTCCAAGGGGAAGACTCCAGCCAAGTATGTAAACAAGGGAGCACCCACACATCAGATGACCCTTCTCTGGGAGAGAAGCCTGCACTGTAGTGAAAAACACAAACGACTTACGGGCTGGAGAAAAAAATTTTAAAAATCATATCCTTTTATGTGCATGGGTGTTTTGTCTGCATGTATGTCTGTGCACCACCTGCATTCCTGGTGTCCACAGAGGCCAGAATGGCATGTCAGATTCCCTGAGTCTGGAATTGTAGACTGCTGCTAGCCAACATATGGGTGGGTATTGGGAACTAAACCATTGTCCTCTGGAAATGCTCTTAATTGCTGAGCCATCTTTTAGCTCCTAAACTGATTTTTAGATAATAGTAGATGTTCTCTATAAAAAAAAAAAGCTTCATTCTAGAAGAATATAAAACAGACACTAAGCCACCCCAACAGTACAACTCAACTGATATTCAATAAATAATGGCCTTTATCTTTCCTATCTTAGTCTACTCAGTTTCTTTTCAATCAACATGCACAGAAAAATATTAGGACTACCTGCTAATATTTTGCAATTATTATATAAAGTTCAGATTAAGGATACATATTAGATTCTTATACTTGAGCACCCTTAATAAGAAAATCTAAAATCTTGTAACTTTTGAAAAGATTCAGATTTGAGATTCTGGGAGTTTGAAGTTTAGGTTTCAGGTAACCAAGAGGTAAAGTATATGCAAATATTACTAAATTTGCTAAATTCTAAAACCTCAAACACCTCTGGCCACAAGCATATGGTAACAATATACAACCTGTACTATACCCTAATTCAGGTAATGTTTTTGTTCCACTGCTTGATATATGCTACATAAATTGTGACTATGACCAAACACACATAAAATCAGACTATAAAACAACATAAAAGCCAATTATTTTGATCTTGGGGTCTTTTTAAGAGCATGGACCCTAAAAGGAGCCTTATATAGGACACATGAAAAAAATTTTTATACACAACCAAGATCACACATCAGCCCAAATTACTTGTTGTTTATTATTTGCTTATGTCCATGCTAACTGAGAAATGAACAACTCGACAGAAGATTTAAGCAGCCAAGAAGGCACCAGAGCTGAGAATAAATCGTAGTTTTCACTGAAAGCTGGAGCACAGGGCAGCTCAATGTCAGCACTCTTCTGACATGTGTGCAGCCTCATGTTTGATCCATAAAACACATCTGGGGAAACCAGATACAATGTGCACATCAAAACAAAGACAAAACACAACACGGTAAGATTTACAGAGTCAAACTACATTATACAAAACACACCTAGTACCGGGCGTGCCTATGAGAGACAGAGGAGAGAAACAGAAGACATCCAAAGACACAAAAACAGAATTTCCATAAACTAAGTATGAATCTTAAGATTATAAACATACAAAGACTGTGAGAAATATTAAATAGAATGAATTGGCTTGGTAGTGTATGTCTGTAATCTTAGAACTTGCGAGACCGAGGCAAAAGGCAGTTTTAACAACTTTCTAAGTGAGTTCTGCAGAGGAAAGTGAACTGCATATGTAGATGAAATATATGAGTAATTCACACAACAACCAAATCAACCGGTCGTTCTATGTGCTTTTCTCCCAAGTTTAGAAATATTAGGAAAGTAGTATTTTGATATCACTTAAAGTTGAACTTTAATCTACAAATATACAGGAATGGATAGGTTACAACAAATAAAAGAACTGGTATAAAATAGACCTCAAATGGTTACAGAAAGACAAATGTTTAGGCAGTGGTCTAAATTAACTTCAAAAATACCATGAACTAAGAATTTTAGAAACTACTTTTGGAAAGGAAATTTACAAAGAAGAAATACAAAACCATAGTATTTCCCAATTGAACAAAGTCACATACTCATTATGTTTTTTCCTCTTGACCTCACTGGAGGAGCCATCTGAGTCTTCACTGCTAGAGGAATCCTACAGAGAGACGAGGACAGTGGCAGTTATCACAATTCTGACCTAACCAAGTTACCGAAGTTTCACTTGCTACACTAGTTAGACATTCATTTTGCTAACAATACCTGTAAAACCTTCTTTTTGTTCCATGTTGCTTTATTTAGCTTAAAGTAATTAAAAGCATCTTTATTACAAATTAAGACAGTAAAATTAAGTAAAACAACATCACTATTTTGTAAAAATTCAGACCTAGTATCCTAGAGATCACTCATTACTATTGCAGATTACAGATTCAATAAAATATTGAATTGATTTTTTTTTCTTAAATGTATTTGAAGAAACATCCAGGTATTCTTGTCAACATAAAAACATGTTTATTCTTTTAAAGTCTATTCTCTTAATATAATATTTCAATAATTTGGGGTTATTCAGTAGCCAATATGAAATTAAAATGTATCCATTGATAAACAAATGAAAACATTTGGCATGTACACACAATGAAATACTATTTAACCATACAAAGTAAGGAAATGCAGTCCTTTGCAGCCAACATAGATGGAAATGGAGTGCATCAGCCTCGGTGAAATAAGGTTCTCACATACAGTGGAAGCTAAAAAGCTGCTTTCAGAGAAGTAAAAAAAAAAAAAAAAAAAAAAAAGTGGTTTCAGAGCCCAAGCGTGGCCAAGGAGGGCTGAAAAGAAGAAGGCTAATGGGTACAGGGTGCAGCTGTACAAGAAGAATCTGATGCTGTCCTGCACAGTAGGATAGCTACAGTTCATGATAACCAATAATTTTAAAGTAACCAATAGGAAAGATTTTGAATGTTCCCAACGCAAAAAGGATTGTGAGGCAACAGGCATTCCAAGACCCTTTGTCTATTACAGTGTGCACGCACTGAACGTCAGAGGATGGGACGTGGTCAAGACCCTTTGTCTATTACAGTGTGTGCACGCACTGAACGTCAGAGGATGGGATGTATTGACAGTCAATAGAATACCGCCCTATGCACTAGGTCTAGCAATGGGAAAAATCTTGTAAAATAAATAAAATTTCTTTAAGTGTATTGACACTAGACTATACAAATACATACACTGACAGAAAGTAAAGTAATCCACAGTAGGATATGTACATAGTACTATATTGTATATGGACTAAATATTAATACATTCTAACCACACACACCAACTGGGAATTCTCCAGAGTAGGATAGCATGTGAATGAGTACATAAGTAGAGTTATCTAGGAAGAGGAACCTCAATTCAGAAGAGAGCACTTCCATCAGACTGCCTACAGGCAAGCCTGCGGGGCATCCCGAGTAACTGATGTGGATGTGGCATCAACCTGAAGAGCAGGGAAGAAAGCAGCATCCTCCGTGGCCTCTGCTTCAGTCCCTGCCTCAAGATCCCCCCCGACTCCCTCCAGGACAGACAGTAAGGTATAAGATGAAATAAACCCTTTCTCCCCAAGCCGCTCTTGGTCAGTGTTTATCATAGTACTAGAAAGTAAACTAAAACAAACCCAAGCTCGTATTTTGTACAGAATCAGTATGTCTTTATCCACTGAAATACGCGTGTCTGTACATATGGACACAAAACATTGGGAATGAGACGCTGAGAAAGGCCTCCAAGTCATGATCCTTTTGCCTCAGTCTCACAAATTCTAAGATTACAGACATGCACTACCATGCCAAATCATTCTATTTAATATTTCTTGAAATTTCAGCTTTGGTTTCTTGAGTTTTTAACCTGAAAGAGTTATTTTCCTAAGTATGGTAGGTAGGTCTCAAACTCATATAGCCAGTGAACTCTGAACTTACAATCCACCTTGCTTCACCCTCTTGACAGCTGGGACAGCAGGCAGGTACCACCAAACCTAGCTATTTTATTTGTTTTGCTGTGATGAGGAAATACACATAAAAGTCCCATTAATTATTTCTGATTAATCTCTAAAAGTAAAAATATTGGTATAAAAGAAAAGATGTCTATATGCCACAATTCTCGATACATGATTCTAAACACAGGAACTCCTCTGTTAACTGAAAGCATTTGTATTTAGTGAGTGGGCCTGTCTCCTTTTAAGCAGCCGCTCACAGTGAACTTACCTCTTCTGATCCACTGTTAGATGAAGCTGGATGTAGCTGCTGCGGCTGCTGTGCCTGTTTCTTAAGCATTGCAGATCTCTGAACAGCCAGAATACTAGGGTTAGATTTCCAAAACTGTACCAGAAACACAAACCATGGAGAACTGAAATGTAGTAAAAACTATAGTTCAAACATTTTACACCCCCAAACTAAACTATTTTCCTCACTCATTAGATAAATGCAGTGTTTCTGCAAAACAATGAAAGAAAATGGGGGATTTTAAGTGAATATGAGAAATGTATGGCATGTTGGATTCTGTATATAGTAATCAACATGCTCTTGGTGCTTCAAATACCACTTTCCAAAACCAAGTGGTAACGTGCTATATTACTCTCAATCATAGTGTGGTTACCTATGTTCTGTGTTAGATGAAAGTGAAAAGCCAAAGTCAAAGTACAAACCATGTCGCTAAGCAGTTTTGGGGGTGCTGGTAGAGTGGGGACTCCCCATTCACAAAGTGGCACATTATATTTCCGGCCCAAGCATCTTAGCTCTCCAGGGACTGGTACTGAGCACCAGAATGCACTGCCATGAAGTATGGACAAGTTTGGTTATCCATCAACTTGTTTCCAACCTTATCCTAGCCTACCAGTAACTGCCAGGAAACAGTTCTGTCGGGTCCTCCTGCTATCAGCAACAACATCCTTGAGGGCAGACCATGTAAGCCCTGACTAGACAACTTCTGTCCAAGGAACTCAATTTCTATTATCTGGTGTTTGTGGTGCTAGAAACCAAATCCAGAGTTTTATGCATGTTAGGCAAGGGTTGTACTACTGAGCTACACTCTCTGTTACAAAATTTAACTTCTATCTTAAAGAGGCAGACAAGGTTTCACTTTTGTATGTAGGTATTTTATAGCCATTTGCTTCTCTTTTAAGCCAGTTAGTTAAGGTATATGGTCATAGCTTCTGATTCATGAAAAATAAATCTATTTTTTTCCTAAAAACTCTACTTGTAATGTCAACTGCATAAATTTTTCCAAAGTAATAAAAGAATCCTACTTTACACTGAATTACCTCGGCTCCATCAACTTTTGGTGGTTTTGCTTGGACTTTGTTCTCTTGGGATGTGTCTGACTCAGACTCTGACTGACTTCCTGAGTCAGAACCAGAATCAGAGTCGCTGCTCCCAGATTGGCTGCTGCTTCCACCACTGCTGCTGCCAGAACTTGAGCCGGATCCAGAGCCTGATGCTGACCCAGAATCATCTTCCGACTGGCTACAGGTTGGAAATAAAAGACTTGAAGCAAAATTCAACAGGAATTTAAGTTCTCAGCAGAAATCTACACATACAGTTTAATATTGCAATTATCTGTGGCCCAATACAAAGGGGTGTGTCCATTTCTAGTAATAGACATACATATCTGTAAGATTATAATCTTCCTCAAATATAATGTGCCAGGCCTACCAAGTACAGGATCCTGGGCTAGAAACTGGGAAGACAAGATGTTTAAGTAATAGTGTAAAACCCCTTTAAGAGACTAGCCCTGTGCCTGCAGAAATGGCTCAGCAGTTAAGACCACTGGCTGAGTTCAATTCCCAGCAATCACATGGTGGCTCACAACCATCTGTAAAGAGATCTGATGCCCTCTTCTGGCCTGCAGGCATACATGCAGGCAGAACACTGTATACATAATAGCTAGCTAGCCAAATAAATAAATGATGAGAGAGAGAGAGAGACAGACTAGCCCTAACAGTTTAAGTTAGGAACTATTTAAAGAAGTTAATAAATGTCTTGGAAATGCTTACGACAGTGGCTAGAAAATAAACTCATTTCTGGTTTCTACTTCTTCAAGATTATTCCTGTCAATGTGTAATGCAAACCTGAAATTCTAGCACTTGGGAGGCTGAAAGTAGAAGGCGCTAGCTTCCTGCCTTCTGTAATTTTCAAAAATACCACCAGATGGCACAACTTATTGACTGACTATTTCTCCAGAAGGACCTAATAGACTTGTAAAATAGAGTAGTAAGTTTCCAGAAAGGATTTTTATTCTACAAATTAAACGTATGCTAAAATTAACAAATATATCTGCTTTGGAAAATATAGTAGAATTTTATTTCATAAAAACACAAAGCAAAGCTTTGCCTCTGGTCAGATCTATGGTTTTGATGCTCACAGTACTGCCCTCTTCTCTCCATTCCCCACCCTTCCCACCATTATTTCCCTCCCCAAAACATACAGTTCCAAGACCCCCAGATATCACTGTACTTGAGACAAACTTTAGCAATTCCATTAGAGAAATTTTTTCCCTACCATTTTACTTCTCTATTAACTCACCAGATAAGAAAAATCATTAATTCAAGTAACTTTATTGACTCATGTCAGACCCAGAGAGACTGAAATGGCACAAAGTTTTTACCATCCAAAGATGGTACCTTGAGGTGGCTCTGTAAGCGGATAAGCAGCTTCCTGTGCTAAGTTTACATGTTTATAACAGCTGATCTAGACATTACCAGGTTTGGTAAAGCAATTAAGAATGCTTAATACTGTTAAATTTAATACTGTTAAATTTATTCTTCACAAGAAAAAAAAACTAACAATAGGGAAAGTCTTAGATTGCTACTTTTTAGGGTGCTTATTTTCACTAAAGCACACAGCATAAAATGTGCTTCCCTAACATATAAAAGCCCTGACTTTGATACCAGTAATAAAACTGGGCAAGTGAAGCCTGTCTGTAAATACTAAGGAGGTGGAGGAGGTAGGAGATCAGAAGTTCAGTGACATCCTTGGTGACAATTTGAGACCTAACATACTGTCTCCATAACGAAAACAGTGGATGATACACTTTACACTACAGGAGCACATACACTATCATCTGAAGGATACATAACTTGAACTTAATTAAAAGTGCACATTAAACAAATACAACCTGAAATCTATACAGTGACTGATGTGTAGTCCTCAAAAACAATTTAACAAACAGCTGTTCCAGACTAAGATACAACACCCATTGTATGTGATCTTAGTCTGCATACTAACGACTGGGGTGACTGACCAAACGAAACAGAAATGTCCTGAACACGCTGGTCAAAGAATACCTTATTCTTAGAAAGGGTATATTAAGTTAATGTACAAGAGGCAAGATTCTCGTAACCTATTTCCAAGTTACAGAGAGACAGACAGACAGACAGACACCACAGCACAAAGTTCCAGGAGCTAAGTATAAACATAAGATAGCAGAAATGTGGGGCTGCTCTTCCCAGGAGACTGACCAATGGCAGGTGACTCAACAAAAAGATGCTCACTATTTGGGATTTTATGATTTTCCTTCAAAGTTTGTAGGTGAAGTCACTATGGAAATTAGAATAGAGGTTTGTCCAAAATAAAAATACTATAACTCAGCTAACCCACTCCTAGGCTCTCGTCTGTAGATGCTTGTACATCCAATTATTGCTGCACTATACTCACTATAGTAAGGAATGGAAGTTGTCTAATGAGTGTTAATTAACTCACAAATGAATAAGGAAATGTGGTGCATACATACAGAATAATATCTTCAGGAAAATGGATGGAACTGGAAATTATACTATCAAATAACAGACACAAAAGGACAAATATCACATATTTTAATTTTTGTATGTGCAAATGTGCATGGGTAGGTATAGGAGTAGACAGTAGGCCTAGAAAAGCAATCATGGAAGTGGAGAAAGGGTCTTAAAGAGGTGGGGAGAGAGTGTAACAGTATACATGTGACATGAAAATAGAATGGGTATTATAGTAGTGGTAGCAAGGTGTGGTCAACAAAAACAATGTATGAAAATGTGATAAAAGATTATTACTTTATGTCAATTAAAAATAAATCTCATTGTGTAAAAAGTAGTATACTTTTTCAAAAGTAAAAGTCAAAGTAAATCTTAAATAAAAAAATATTAAAGTTTGTAGCAATTCCCATCAAAGACCAATTCTCTTCCAGCCTACCCTAAGATACTGAAACAGTCAATGTTGTCGGCTTGAGCACTAAGGAAAAGATTAACATTCCATTAACAAAGACACTAAAATCATTTTAATTTATATTAACTTTTTTATAAGAGTTCTGTGCAACTATACTCCCTGGTTAAATCCTCATGAACTCCATAACTACAATTTTATGATTCTGCATCTCTGAATTGCCTGACAGAAATGGTTTTCAAATTCTACCCTGCACCAAGATGGACATTCCACTCCAGTTCTCACTGGGTGCCTGGGATCCATCCCATACTTGAAGTGTGAAAGGCTCATGTTTACTGCTTGGCTAAAAAGTCTAAAATGTGAACTTTGTTGCCCTATTTATCCCACCGAATCTAAACTCATTCTCTCTCTGCTTTGCAATTTAAAAACCTACCTTCCTTCAGCTCTTGATCCACATGCCTTTTTCCCTACCTCTTAGCCAGTCTTGGTGCAAGCATTTACCCTTCTGCCTAGAAAGCTGTTGAGCATCACCAAGCTAAGCTGTTGCTCCAGCCTATACTTCAAGTGGTGCTTTTCCACCAGCACTCCCCACACGACTAACATACCAGGACAGTGCTGGCTTAGCAAATACAGTCCTACTTTCTCACATCCTACCTACTAGACTCAGGATATGTTATGAATTAACGCACCACTAATACTATACCCCCTTTCCTTCCTATTCTGCAGCAATATAAGTCTAAATCTCTGCACACATTCTCACTCTCTTCTCCATTTTTCTTTGCCTCTACATTACTTCAATCTACTCTTCTTCAAAGTCATTTAATTAAAACTGTAACTTTTTTTTGGAATAACCGAAAACTCTTGATTCACCGAGTCCACTTCCCATCTGGTCACACTGACTCCTGCGGTGACACTCCACCCCAGTAATCAAGTTCCCCAACATCTAATAAGTAGAAAAGGCCTTCGGGTCCTTCCTTTCTCACACTTCTTTCCAGTAAGACAAAGTTTAAGACATGACACTCCACAAACTTAAAAACATTTTCATGGTGTTTTATTTTTACCTCTACAACAGTCAACACAAAATCTTGAGGGCACGCACAAGTTCTCATACACCTTTTTCATAGGAGACAATCCTTCCTGTTTCTTTAAGGAGAAAATTATTTTCTTTAATTCTTATACAGTAAAATTCTCAGTTCTAAACCCAATCCAGTCTTATTCTACGGTTCTGTGACCAAATATCCTACAGGCTACCAGGTTTGCTCAGAACACTGTCCTTACGGTAAGCTCTGGCTTTACATTCATTCCCCTGTGTTTCCAGTACATCTAAGTTCTTTCAAGTTCAGTTATACAACACTGGTCTATTTCATTTTCACATATTTAAGGAGAGTGACCAAGAGTCAACATTCACATTAGTCCAGTCCACCACGGCAGAATGATAACCCTTTCTCTATACTTTCCATTCAGATCAGTCCTTTAAATAAAAAATATATGATTCATTTTAGCACATGAAAAAAATAATGAATTACCTCAACAGTTAGCACTGACTCGTAGAGGCAGAGGCAGGCAGAACTCTGTGATAAGTTCAAGGCCAGCTTGGTCTACAGAGTGAGTTCAGGACAGCCAAAGCTACACAGAGAGAGAAGAAAATCCTGGTGTTGGAGAATAACAACAACAACAGCTATTAGATTTCCAACAAACCAAACAGAAAAAAGAAAAACAAACATAAGAAACTCTGGTGATGTGGGATTCCCCTCTGTGTGCTGTAAAAACCATTGATTAATAAAGGACTGCTTTGGACCTATAGCAGGGCAGAACTTAGCTAGGCAGGGAAAACTAAACTGAATGCTGGGAGAAAGGAGGTGGAGTCAGAGAGAAGCCATGTGGTAGCCCCACCCTGACAACCAGACAGATGCTGGGAACATTACCCGGTAAGTCACAGACCCGTGGGGATATACCGATTAGTAGAAATGGGTTAAATTAAGATATAAATGTTACTCAATAAGAAGCTAGAGCTAATGAGCCAAGCAGTGTTTTAAATAATATAGTTTTTGTGTGATTATTTTGGGTCTGAGCTGCCAGGTGGGAAACAAACAAGCACCCTTCTCACTTAAAAATGCCAAAAAAAGGGGCTGGGGAGATGGCTCAGAGGTTAAGAGCACTGATTGTTCTTCCAGAGGTCCTGAGTTCAAGTCCCAGCAACCACATGGTGGCTTTCAACCACCTGTAATGAGATCTGGTGCCCTCTTCTGGCCTGCAGGCATACATGCAGACAGAACACTGTATATAAAATAAATAAATAAATCTCTAAAAAAAATGCCAAAAAAATCACAATGAGTGTGAGAATGGGAAAGGGGCGTGCGAGAGTCCCCAACAGCAGCAAAGGAAAGTGGGAAACAGTTGTGATGAGAGTCCCCAACAGCAGCAAAGGAGAGTGGGAAACAGTTGTGATGAGAGTCCCCAACAGCAGCAAAGGAGAGTGGCCACTGCTCCTGTTTAAGCACTGTGTTAGACCACCAGTCAAAGTCTCTATCAATAGTTTCTTATTTAATTTTATTAAACAACTAACATGTCATTTATCTACTGTTGGCCTTGCACATAAAGCTTTTCCTGCAGCCATGCAGTTTCAAAATTCAGAGGCTGCAGAGAGATCACAAAACCAGATGACCCTGAATCGAAAAAGATTGTCTCAAAAACAAAGTTTTTGTTGTTGTTGTTATAGGTTTCTTGTATTTAGGTTCACTGCATGCTCTTAGACACATGGTAAAGGGCGATCATCCTAAGAATTACAGAAAGAATCACATGCCTGATAAGTAGCCATACTTGTACACACCAAGAAACTGTTTACTCGTCCACAGGAAGAACAGTATGCTAAATTCTGATTCCTGCTTCCAGCCTTCTAGTACTACTTAAATCTCAATGCCGTGCAAAAGAAAAGGAAAAGAAAAAGAAAGAAAAGGACAAGAAAGGAATTCTTTGTGACTTTAGTAGTGGCCATCTGAGCAGACTTCAGCATGCGGGAGAAACAAGTGATGTATGTATGTGGTGTCTGCACCATCACCCTAATTTCTTCTCTTCCCCACCACTTCCTACTGGAAGAAAATGACCAGCACCCACCACTGGATAGTTTAGACAATAAAGCTGTCTTACTAGCCAGGACAAATGGAAGAGCAGGTACCCCTGCTAAGGGAACCCATAACATCCAAGGGTAGCACACACCCTCCTGACAGAGAAAAGATTTGTATTTGAGGCCCTGTGCTTGGGTGGGTCTCTAATACACTGCAGTTTGTAGAATGCACAAACATTTAAAAGGTTTTGTACAATTATTTGACCTCACTTGTTTACCTCCTCAACTAACAATTACTGAGCAGGGGTTTCTACAAGGAACAAAAACCTTGTGCATGTCTAACAAATCAGCTAAAATTCCTGAGAAATGAACTAGAGCAGGGAAAAGCAGGAAGCCAGGACAAATGAGAGAGGGGGGGGGGGAAGAGCTCTCTGGGAGGCAGAGATAGGCAGACCTCAGTGAGTCTGAGGCCAGCCTGGTGGTCTACAAAGCAAGTTCCAAGACAGCAAGTTCTAAGACCCAGTCTCAGAAAGAGGCGGGGGGAGGCCCAAGATGGGTACCTATTTTTATCTTTATACTTTTCCTTTTCTGCAAATGCTTCCTCTTCAAAGAACTGATAGATCCAAGACTATACAATAGAATCCCATCTTTTCTGCAGCTACCCACACTGCCCCAGATATAGGTCACTGCTCTAGTTCAGGCTCCCACAATATTTTGTGCAGGTTAAATCATAATGCCTTTACGTTAAAATAATGTTTAGACTAGCTTCCTTCTTCCCCATGCCCTCATTCGAACTAAATCACACAAAAAACAGCTTAACAAAGTATAAATCTCAGGGTAAAGACTCCAAAACTAAAAAGTCCAATATATTTTCTTTATTAGGAAATAGCACTTCTTGGGGCTGGAGAGATGGCTCAGAGGTTAAGAGCAGTGACTGCTCTTCCAGAGGTCCTGAGTTCAATTCCCAGCAACCACATGGTGGCTCACAACCATCTATAATGAGATCTGGTGCCCTCTTCTGGCATGCAAGTATACATGGAAGGAATGTTGCATACATAATAAATAAATAAATCTTTTAAAAAAAGAAAGAAAATAAGGCTTGCATGAACAGTGTAATTCATTAACCACAAACGATAAGGCAATACTGTCTGCAATAAAATGAATCAAAGTGGACACAATCATATTAAGCAAATTAGGTTGTGCACACCTTTAATCCCAGCTCTTGGGAGGCAGAAGCAGGTAGATCTCTGTAGGTTCCAGGTAGGCCTAGTTTATAGAGTGTGGTCCAGGACAGTTAGAGCTATTAAACAGAGAAAGCCTCTCTCAAAAAAAAAAGAAAGAAAGAAAATAGCATTTTTTTACTGGGAAGAAATAATCTTTGTAAAAACCTTCATTTCTTCACTAAATGTATTACTTGTTCTTTCTTTCCAAGCCACATCAATCTTATTTTTAAAAAACAGTTCAGTGGAAATTTTCTGCATAGCTCATTGCATCATTCTCAGATTTACCAAATTCTCTTGTCGCCTCACCTGCATGACTATATGGCCCATGAATACCTGCTTAACTACTGCATGTACAAACTAATCCATCATTGCCTCTAAATTATTTTCTAAAGTCCATTTATTATTTTAAAACATGTAACAGCTTTATGTATGAATCTTGATATGAATATAATTATTCTGAAACTTTATTAAAATGGAAATTATGACCCAGGAAATCTAAGATGCGTAAGAAAACTGTCCACATAAGCCAACTGTTCTGCACAGAACTAGGGCACAGGGAATTGTTTCTGTGCATTTGTAAAAACTCAGACCCAGAGCTGCAGGGTCTCCACAATGACACAGGACAACAGGAATCCCAGTGAGGACTCAACAGTGATACGGTAGCAGAAACCAGAGGCCTCGAGCCAGACCAGTGACTCTGAATGAACACTTGGAAGTAAAGATACATGGATCAAAGAGTTTACTTCATGACCACTGTGTCACACTGCAGCCTCCATGATGAGATTTTTCTTTCTTATTTTTTTTCATTTTCCCCCCTCCTAAACTTTATTTTATTTTTGGGGGAAGGTTGCAAGGGCAGATATAAAGGGATGGGAAATGAATGAGATAGAGATGCAGGATGAGAAAGACACAATAAATAAAAAGTTAATTTTAAAAAATAAATAAATGAAATTAACAAATATGATGGATCCCAAATGTAAGGACACTAACAAATGAACCTAACTTTATTACAAATTTGAAAACACTAAAGGGAAAATGAGCTAATAAGTAACTTTGGAAAACTGTGGGTTGAGTGGATACTGCAAAGCTAAATATAAGCAAATACCATACTATATTCTGAACCTATTTTGCATATATTTTAGGTTTAATATACATGAGTGCATAGATAACCTGAGCCAGATTTCCCATGGTTGGATGTCGAGTTATAAGAGAGCAAGAGTTGGGTAAGAATGAACCCCAGAGAGCCAGGCAGCGGTAGTATGTGCCCGTAATCCCAGCACTCGGGAGGCAGAGGCAGGTGGATCTCTATGAGTTCAAGCCCAGCCTGGCCTACAGTAAGTTCCAGGACAGCCAAGGTAACACAGAGAAACCTCATCTCAAAAATCAAGACCCAAGAGTGAACTTTGTAGTACAGAATACAACCAGACAGCCAGACTCCTGTTTGTGTACAGATGGACAAATATACAAACAACTACAAACACAGAAATATGCGTAGTTTATGTATACATGTATTTCCCCTAGTTTATCTGCCAAGAGGGCCTTAATCAAAATCAAAGCTTGTTACTCAGGTTAGTCCCCTCCTGCTCAACCACCTTCCAAGTCCTCCACCTTGTTTTTGAGCCAGGACCTCTCGCTGTAGCTCACCCACTAGGCGGGTCCCAGTGCGGGGCGTACAGCTGAGTGCCCCATGCCTTTTTAAGAGGGTCTGGGATCCAAACCCACATCCATATGTTATGTAGTAAGCAGGCATTTACCTGCTGAATCAGCTCCCAGACCTCATATTAATGTCGTTAAAACACTGATTTCTAAAGCTGTTATGGAGCTGAAGTGATGGTTTGGTGGTTAGGAGGACTGAGGCTGGGTCCCGAGCACCCATGCTGTGTAACTACCCCCCCACAGGATCTGGAGACCTAACACCCTAGTTCTGGCCTCCTCGGTCATACATACAAATGTGGCACACAAACACAAATAAAATTTTGAAGTATTTTAAAACTGTTTATAATTCTTATTTTTCTACCCAGAAAGCAGGAATTATAACACTGTGGACAGCAAAGGAGTTTTGTGGGAATATGTTTTGAAATTTCCTCTGACACACAGTACCCTATGTGCAGATCGCAAGGTTCAGTCAGAAAATTCAACAATCACACTGTTTGCCACTCTAATTGTTTCTAGCAAAATAAAATTTACCTAGCCTCTTTCTGGCAAGGCTCATGACACGGTTTCTCAGAAATTCACAGAAAATAGAACCTATGTAAGTAACAACATCAATTAAAAGAAAAGAGTATCTGCAGGGGAATGAGTGGCTAAAAGACTTTAGGTAGACAGATTCACTGTATTTTAGGCATTATATACATACACATGTAGGCACCCTTGAATTTAACACATACACAAACCACTTAGGCAATCTGATAAAACAGGAAGATTATAGGATGAAACCCAGTTCTACTTTCCCAACAGGCTACAGGCAAAAGAATCACAACTCAGCTGAGTTCTAACATTTCTTTCTGTACATTTTAAAAATTTCCCATTTAAAACAAACAAACAAACAAACCTGCCAGGCATGGTAAGACACCTTTAATCCCAGCACGCACCCCAATCTGTACAACCTGGGAGGTAGAGCTCCCAAAAGCTCCAGGCTAGCCTCAATACACAGCAAGTTCAAAGCCAGCCTGGGCAGCAACACCTTGTCACATACACCAAAAAAATAAAAAAGTTAAAGAATAATTAATCTTTCAACCATCTCTTTCCAACAGAAACATTTACTTTTAAATACAGAACTACAACAGATAGGATCAGGCTAAGCACAGAGGCAGAGGTCAGGTCCTAGTACCACTGCCCGCGGCTATCTCTCCTTTACATGGAAGACTACTGCACTCAAAAATCACATATATTCTCTTCAAACTCACCAGTTAAAAACTGCAATGCTAATTATAGTAACCTATATTTACCACAACCTCAGGAACTCTATGAAAATTGTAGCTTGGTTAATTCTACTCAGACAGAGAATAACCTATTGCTAAATTAAAGCTGCTAGTAAAAAGTATATTGAGTTTTCCAAATAGGCATCTTAGCTTCAGAAGCATATATAGGATATAAAAAATAAAAATAAAGTACAACAGAACAAAGATGTGGATTAAAAGAAAAGGAATTTAAGAGTTACTCTTTCTTGCAACTAATGACAGAACAGGAAGCTGTCACAGCCAGCTTTCTTAGCTAGCGATTGGTCATTCCAGCTCCAGCTTTATCATTTCCTAGTCTCCTGTGTTCCTCTCTATATATCATACATACATATATAATATTTATATATAATTTACATTTATAGTTTATTTGTACATAATTATTTACTTTATGTGCATTGGTGTTACGGCATCAGATCCCCTGGAACTGGAGCTAGACAGCTGTGAGCGGCCATGTGCGTGCTGGGAACTGAACCGGGGTCCTCCGGAAGAGCAGCCAGTGCTCTTAACCACTGAACTAACTCTCCAGACCCCTGAAAGTACTTGTTAGTATTACTTCACAGTTATCATTAACTCACAAACCTGAATTGACTTTTTCTGGATTGACTTTAAAAAGCAGGTATAAAATAAAGAGCAAGAAACACCATATTTTTACAATGTCTTTTAAAAAAAACATTCAAATTTAATATAAAAGAAACACATTTTTTTTTGCTGTTTTTATTGTTTTGTTTGTTTTTCTAGACAGTTTCTCTGTGGACCATGCTGGTCTCGAACTCAGAGATCTGCCTGCCTCTGCCTTCACAGTGCTGGGATTATAGGCATGAGCCACCATCCTGGGCTATACTGTGATCTGAGTCATAGTAGGCAACAAAACAAAATCCAATTTCAAAAACAGACAGCAAAAGACAATCTTTCACAAATGGTGTACCAAGAAATATTCAGCTCGTCACCAACAGGAAAAACGTGATCCGTACCAGATTATGATTGTTATAATCCAGTCAAAATCTTGAGAAACAACAGCCGGAATAATCCCAAACTAAGGCCAACCTGCGCTACACAGCAGAAGGATCTTGAGCACAGGGATGTGGGTCAGTGCTAGAACACTGCATGAAGCCCTGGGTTAGACTTCCGACAATGAAGAAAGGGGGAACCTTCAGTGTTATCTCAACTGTGCCTTCTCAAGGCTCTACCTGTCTCTTGAGTGCTGGGAATCAAATCTCAGACTGCATTCTATATAAGCTTTCTGCAACTGAGCTACATGTTCTGACCAAAAGAAATTATAATTTGGTAAATCCTACTTGTAAACTGGAAATTTTCTTTTTAATTGATATATGTTTGTGTGTATATATGTGTGTATGTATGTATGTATAGGCCAATTAAGAAAATTGGTATAATATATATTATATACATTATATCAGTTAAAAAGAAAATATAGGGGCTGGAGAGATTGCTCAGTGGTTAAGAGCACTGACTGCTTTTCCAGAGGACCCGGGTTCAATTCCCAGCACCCACATGGCAGCTCACAACTGTCTGAAGATCCAGTTGCAGGGGATCTGACACCTTCACACCAATGCATATACAATAAAGTTAAATAAACCATAAAAAAAGAGAAAATATATATGATATATGAGCAGAGGTCAGAGCAATTACCAAGAAAGCCGGTTTTCATTCATCAGACTTCCACTGATCCTATTTCTCTACCTACCACTACTAAATACTGAGATCCTAAAAAAGTTCTTCAAGTATAAACAAGTTAGAGTATTTTCTATGAAACAAGAAGTTTAGTACAATACATAAGGCTCCTCTATGTAAGCAAAGTTTATACACATATTTAAAACATGTGCATTAGGGTGGAAAAATGGTTCAGCACTCAAAGGCTGCTCTTCTAGAAGCCCTGGGTTCAATTGCCAGAACCTACATACATATATACGGACAAATTGTTCATACACATAAAGAAAAAATAAATCTTTAAAAATGTGTACTAATATATTAAGCATCATTTACATTGTTTAAAAGTAAGGTTGGGGGTTTAACTCAGTACAGAAAACTTGCCCAGTATACACAGGGTTCTCGGTTCTATCTGTGTCCTTGGACACCGTGTGCACAGACGCACACAAAAGATTTTATTCTAAGACTCAAGTCAACTGAATTCCATTAACAACTACAGACTAGGTGAGACTATTAAAGCATATTACCAACAACTTCACAGGGTCACACAACAATTTCACAGGGGTCACATATCAGATATTTACATTACAATTCATAATAGCAGCAAAATTACAGTTACGAAGCAGCAAGGAAAATAATTCTATGGTCATCACAGTATGAGGAACTGTGTTAAAGAGTCATAGCATTGAAAGGTTGAAAACACCACTGCTCTAGAGACTAAAGTATCTTGTAACCCGCATGACAAACTTACTAAAAGTTGAACCTAACAAGCAATGTTCAATCATCAAAAAAAAAGCAAAATATGATCACATATTTCAAATGTTTGGCCTTAAACTAAACTAAATCATTCTTCAAAACAACCTTAGGATGAAAATCTGTGAGGTTCAGATGTGGCTTGGGGTAGGGGATTAGGACCTTTTATTTAACATGTGAGACCTTGGACTTTGCGTCCAAGGCTACAAAAACAATGAGTGAATGGAATCTTTTAAAATGTTTAAGCAGGGCTTGAAGAAACTGGTGGCAACCCAAGTCCACATAGGTGGGACTGATAGCTTGAAACTCCCAGCATTATGTTCAGAGAGCATGGCTTCAGTAACATGAAACTACTATACAGGTGCATCCTGGCCGGCATTTAACAAAACAAAGATTTGCTCTAGAAACTCAAACACATGGTGATTTTCCTTTTATTTATTTCTTTTTTAAACCCTGTCTGGCCTGGCACTCACTGTATAGACCAGGCTGGTCTTGAATACTGAGATCTGCCTCTGCCTCCTAAGTGCTAGAATCATAAGGTATGTACCATGGAAAATACTATCTTTATGCAATCTATCTGACACAGCTTTCCCCTCTCTTCCTCCCAGATCCTCCCCACCCACCCAGCTCCATTCCCCCTCTAAAAAGAAACACACAAAAAAGTCCCACAAAAACACAAATCAGAAGTCATACAAGCAAAAGATCAATAAGGAAAAAAAAATGCCCAAACAAAGCAAAGTGAAATAAGTCTACAAAACTACCACTGAGTTAATTTTGTACTGGTAACTACTCCTGGGTATGAGGCCTACTCAAAAATAGTTAATATACCAAGTGAGATTCTACTGGCAAAAACTTTGCCATGAGGTATATCAATTATAGATAGCTCCTTGGTTAGGGGTAGGAGCCTGTGTCCACTTCCCCGCTCAGTCATAACCCACATACCTAAGCAAAAAGGTTTCCAAACTATCAGTTATACCATAGCCAAAAGAACTACTTCTCGAGAATTCTTTTCATCAATAGTTAGAGACTGATCTGTACAGAGGAATCAACCCACATTTCTTTTTCTGTAATAAAGTTAAATCCAACCCAAAATATCAAATGGCAACCTCATTTCAGAAGCTTCCACAACATAAAATGAAATTCTGTAGCAAAACACATTTTATATTTCTTAGCTAACACAAATTTGCTTCACTATATATACAATGTGTACTAACTTCAAAGGTGAACCTGAATTAATATTTTCAGTTGTGGTAACTTTTGGTTCTTTTTTCCAAGAAAATTCTATCTGTAGCGTTCACCTCCTTAGATATCAAGGCACAGTCCCTTTTCTTTGTACTGCCTTACAATGAAAGCATTTGGAGAAAGGGTAGGAAGTATCAATGACAAAGGATGCAGAGAAAATAAAAAACAAAACAGCATGAGGAAGGCAAGGTAAAGAAAAGCTAACCCCTCCTATTTCTTGTAAATCCCAAAGCACAGGTAAAGTCAGATACCTCAATAGTGATGCTCCTCCGAAGTGCCAAGGTCTATACAGCAGAATTACTGACTCAGAACAACTAAAGAAATAAGTTTTGAAATCCCTTAAAATGAGTATGAATTGTGAAAAAGTATAACTGTGTACACTTAATCCTCTTGTCTCCACCTCCCTTCCTAGGATTATAGGTGTGCAGCCTTTGGTCCAGTTGGAAAGAAAATAGCTAAATAATTTCAAGGTTCTTGTGTGTGTGTTTGTTTTTCATTGTACTATCAAATTGGCTTTATGACTTCTCCTAGCTTTAGATATGGTAGCAAACACCTGGAATAGGCTAACTATTGAGACTGCTCCAGCAGGTGATCCCCGGCTAAGCAAGCAGATAAGCAGTCAAGAGTCTGACTTCCTATTATGTGGGTTAGCCTGGTGCCTATGTTTACTCCGCATATAGCTACTTATTAACCATTTCTTTGCTTAACTAATAAATGAGAGACCTCAAGCAATGTAACTCTTCTATTCGCTTACTACAATGTATCTACAGAGCTATGACTCAAAATTGAGGCATTAATATCCTCTAATCTGGCATACAATTTAACACCAGCACTAGGGAAGCCAAAGACCTCAGTGAATTCACAGCTAGCCTGGTCTACATAATAAGAATCAGGTGAACTAGGGCTACCCAGTGAAACTGTCTCAAAATAAAAATCTCTCCCCCCTCACACGTGCCATACACTCACACAAATCCTCTAATCTAACTTCAATTCCACTGATTCTATAAACTCTACCATACATATCTTTACTACAACCTTTTCTTTTTCTTGAGGCAGGGTCTATGTAGTCCTGACTGTTCTGTAACTCCTGTGAAGATCAGGATGACCTTGAACTCAGAGTCACCTGCTTCTGTCTCCTGAATGCTAGGATCAAAGGTGTGTGCCACCACACTGATCCCTACAACTTTTATAGAATTCGTTCAATCCCTCTCATGTTACATTTGGAAATATTCTGAAACAACTATTTCATGCAAAGATGTTATCAATTCAGGTTTTGGGTTTTTGGTTTTCCTTTTTTGTTGTTGTTGTTTGCTTGGTTGGTTTTGTTTGTTTTAAATGTTTACTTATTTATGTATGGGCATCAGAGAGCCATGGCATGCATGTGAAGAGGACAACTTGAGAGAACCATTCTCTCTTCCATTATGTGGGTCCCAGGGATCAAATTCAACTCAACAAGCTCGGCAGCAAGTGTCTACACAACCATCTCACCCCCCCTCAACCCAAGCGTCTACACAACCATCTCACCCACCCTCAACCCAGGTCTTTTTTTCTTTCTTTTCTTTTTTTGGCTGTTTTGTTTTTCAAGACAAGGTTTCTCTGTGTAGCCTTAACTGTCCTAGAAATCACTCTGTAGACCAGGCTGGTCTTGAACTCACAGAGATCCAACTGCCTCTGCCTCCCAAGTGCTGGGATTAAAGGTGTGTGCCACAACTGCCCGGTTCAAAGCAAGTTGTTAACTTTAAAATCTATACTTGTTTTAACTACAGTGTTTCTTCCATAACTGTTTATTTTATTCTCTATGTTGTTACTGTTTCTGGTCCTGCACATTTCTTTATCACCGTAACCACTTCAGTGTCCTACACGACACGAAACACAATGCTGACTGATAATACGTGAATACTCAATGTCCAGTGGACCAGAAACCATGTTTAAGCTGACATACAGCATATCACATAAGTTTTAATTTTTAGTAAACATTAGTGTGAGTCCCATTTTACAAGAACAAAAATCAGAACAGAGTAATTTACCTCAGCTCACATTGAGTAACTAGAAGAGTTGGGATTAACTGTACCGTCAGACTCCAGCATCTACTGTGCTGAGTTCTACAGTAAGAATATATAAATACATGGATTATAACAGTAATGTGGAGACTACTAAAAACGGAGAAGGTCGAAAGAATCTAGTGGAGTTGGACGAGGTGAGGTGTATGCCTATAACCCCAGTGCTCCATTTGGTAAAAGAACGGGAAATCTTGTTGAGGCCAGCATGAGTTATAAGACCCGGCCTTTAAAAAGAAGAGAGAACACAAAGAGATTGTCTTACATATAAAAATGACTTAACATTTAATTTCTATAAACTTTATTTGTAAGAAATAATATGGTCTGAGTTACAAACTCTAAAACTCCAATATACAAATAAAAAAGGTTAAATTCACATCAATTTTGTCTAAAGTTTTCTGCAGTGGAAGAAATGTTTCCGATTAGTGCTGTCCAATAAGTGAACACATGGCATACATCATTTACACTTGAAATGTCCGGTGTGACTCACAGAATTTTGGACATTTTGTAACTTAAATAGTGTCATGTAGCTAATAGCTACAGCTACTACACTGGATACCACAGGTGTAAAACATGAAATTTCAGAAAAAGGGTAGAAACCCTTGATGATTTTATTTGGACAGTTCATTAACAGTCAAATCAATTAATATGTCTTTACTATTTCAGCTTCAATTAACTCAAACGATATAAACCTCCAACAGATTTAAACTGATCAAAGTATTGTATACAGTTGTCCTCCAATATCTTCTCTCTCTCTCTCACACACACACACACCCACACACGCCCACCTGTAACAACACTCAAACACATTTCCAGTCCTCGATTACCCAGCTGATGTAAAGAACCTTGCTTACCTTGATTCTCCACTGCCATTTCTAACACTTTCTTCATCACTGTGTCCATTCATTGTAAATATCAGGTAGTTTTAAAATAAAACACAAATCTTCCCACTTTAATAAAGATGAATACAAACATCAACTTCCTCGAATATCAAAATTTCAGATGAATTTTCTTCAACATTCACAGGCTTCCTGGGACTCCTCTCTGAGTAACCTGGAGAAAACATATTAGTAATTAAGAATACATGCTGTAGGAAAAGAAATATACCCGATTTAGAACTCACAGAAATGTGCCTAGGTCGTTTGACTAGAGGTGGCAAGGAAGGTGTGTAAGGAAGCCTTTTACTTACAATAACTGACCATCTATTAAATACATTCTTAATTGCTTACTAGAATTTAGCCTGCCACTGCTAGTTCTGTTTTGACAGAAGAAATTTAAAGATTTGTAGGGCAACAAACTTTTCAAGGCTAATTGCTACTGTGTAGCACTACTTATATAGATACTAAAAGTGGCACCATGTAAGATATACATACAAGCAAAGAGTGGAACATGCTGTTTTATTTGGTAACTTCGCCAAATGAACGAGGTGAGGATAAAGGTTACGTCAATGAAGCTCTAATTCCTTTTACCAAGAACTTCATATTCCAGCTAAGGAAAGTTTTTAAATGCCCATATGGAAAAGAGTGTCGTAAAAGTTATCATAATCTTAGCAAAAATGCAAACGTCAAAACTGAGTTTTTTATCAGAGTAAAATGAAAAAAAAATTTATCCAATGTGATACTTAAGACGCTTTCAAAAACATAAAAGGGTAATACAAAGAATATACACTGTATATTCTTTTCGAGGCAAGCGATTGGGGGCTGAGGGACACCAAGATACAGTATTTCCACCTCTCAAGATTTCACCACAGCACTAGAGTCACCTACAAGCCAACCACGAATAAACAAAGGAGATCTCTGGCAGGGGAGGGAGAGGAAGAAGCGGGGGAAGGAGACGTCAGATCCTTCCCCAAGCCAGAAAGTACCAAGACCCACACGGTCCTCCGACTCCGGCAGAGACTTAACTCTGATTATTTCCACTCCACGGGACAGAGAGGTCAGGCAGGCTGCTGCCACCTCAGTCGGGGCCGGCTCTGCACCAGGTGGATCAGGATTTCGAACCTGCGGAGCGCAGTTCCTCACACCTCCGTGAGAACAGGTTATCTAAAAAACCACAGTACTCGACAGCAGTTCTTAACGTTAGCTATTAATACCAGCCCCGGTGAAAGAGCTTTACTATGAAACCGTGTCCAAGTCCTCCACCTCCTTTCTCTCCGGAAAGTCTGCGCTCACAAAGTTCACTCGCCTGGGCTCTCTTTCCCTTTCACCTTCCTCTCGCCCCTCAAGATGGCTTTCCCCGTCCGCTGGACTTCCTTTCCAGCCTCACCTCTCGCCTTAAGTTCTGCTCCCGGTGCCCGACTCCCTCCGGACGCTCCGGGTCGCGCCTCAACAATGAGAGTCCCCCCGAAGTCGCCCAGGCTCTGCAGCCTCGCTCCCTCCCTCCCTCCCGGTCCGGCAGTTGCCGGGATCCGGCTAAGTTTGCCGGGCGGCGCCGCGCGGGGTCGCAGCACCTTCTCTCCCCGCAGCCGGGCGCCGCGGCCTCCTTCCCGCCTCCCCGCAGCCCCGCAGCGCGCCCTCCCGGGCTCGCCCGGCCGCCGCCCCCTCCCCCTCGCGCTCCCACGTGCTGATCCCCGCCGCGCGCCGGGCAGCGCCGCCAAGGCCCGCCGAGGATGCGCCGGGCCGCTCTCCCACGCCCCCGGAGCCGCGCCGGGCCTCGCGGGGCCTCGCCGGTCCCCGGCCTCCCCGACCCATCCTTACCGGCGGGCTTGGGGCGGAGGGTGGCGCGGGCCGGCGCCTCCGGTGAAGGATGCCCCGCGCGGGGCCCGCGATCCTGGACGCCCAGGCCGCGGGACCCGCGCCGCCGACGGCGGAGGGGGGAGGGGAGGCCTCAGGCGGAGACGCGCGGGGGGTGGCGGCGGAGCGGGTCCCACGATCAGTTCATCTCCGGGCGCCGAGGCCGAGCGGGAAGTACCGAGGGCGCCTCCTCCGTCCGCGCTCCCGCCCCGCCGCTTATCGGCCGCCGGCAGCCGCCATGACGCCGAGACCGCGAGCGAGCGCAACCGTCTCCGCCGCGCGGCGCCGCCGAGGTCGCCGTCGCCTCCGCCTCCCGAGCGACGTCACCGCCTGGGCTCACTCCCCCTTCCCGGCGCGCGGCTGCGGCTGCGGCGGCGGCGGCGCGCACGCCCGGCCTTTCCGCCGACGCGCGAGCGCGGGGCGGGGCGGGGCCGAACGGCGGGGCGGGGAGGGGCGGGGCCGGGCGGGGCCGGGCGGCGCGCGCCCCTCCGGGGAAGCCGCCGCGCTCGGGCGGGTCTGGGACCCACGCTGCCCTCCGCGGTCGCGCGGGGCTCCCGGAGGTGGGCGCTCGCGTCTCCGCACGGGTGCGCGGGGACGGACGGCCGTGGGTGTCGGCAGCGCGCGCCGTGCGCCCCGGGGTCCGGCCTGAGCTGCTGCGTCACCGGCAGCCTGGGAACCCAGCTATTGGGCAACCTTGTCGCCTTCCGCTGGGTTGCTCGCCCGGGCGACCTGCGGCTAAGTCTCCTCCGGGGCGGGGCGCTAGTGAAAGAGAGAAAATAAGAGTTCCTGGCTGTTGACATCCCGTGACGCTACTGGCTTCGTGTGTGGGCGGCCCATGCCTGGTTCATAAAAGAACTTTTACAACACTGCCTGGCCAGGGCCCTCGCTGGAGGGCGAGTGGATGGGTGTCGTGCCGAACTGGAACAAGAAAGGCCACTGGAGGGGCGTTGGTAACTGTCTGGGTCTAAGGTGCTGCCCCTTAGTTGACACCTTCTGTCATTGCTGTATCCGCGGGCCTCAGTGTTGGAAAGAGGATCTCTTCAGGCATGGTGATGTAGCAATCTATGTATGGTTTTTAATTTTGTTTTTATTATGCTTTTTTGGTTTTGAAAGAGCGCCTGCCCAGGGTGGCCTCGGGATAAATCCTATCGCCTTCAAAGTGTTGTGGTTACAGGCATGTGCCACCACCACACCAAGGCTGACCGTTTTTTGCAAGTGTTTGGATTTTTTGTTTGTTTGCTAACTTGTTTTTAAAGAAAAATTCTTTCTGACTTCATTTTTCTGGTCTGCAAATTTTAAAACGTTTTTAAAGACATTATACAATTATCGGGCGGTTCGGGCACACGCCTTTAATCCCAACACTTGGGAGGCAGAGGTAGGCACATCTCTGTGAGTTCAAGACCAGCCTAAATCTACAGCTACGATCCAGGCTGTTCTTAGTGTTGGTGGGATTACCGTTGTACCCACCATGTGGGTCTAATTTTTAAAACTTCCTAGTTTGTTATTTTGTTTTGCTTTGTTTTTCAAGACAGGGTTTCTCTGTGTCTTTGGCTGTTCTGGTACTCGCTTTGTAGACCAGACTGGCCTCGAACTCACAGAGATTCGCCTGCCTCTGCCTCCCAAGTGCTGGATTAAAGGTGTGCGCCACCACCACGCTCAGCCCTATTTTGTTATTTGAAGTTAGATTTGCTTCACAAGCCTGCTCGAGGTTTAATGTTTGACTGCAATAATATTCTCCAAATAATTCTTAAGCTTATTTGGGAAATTTCTAATAAAAATTTTATTTTAATTTTTTATTTTTTTGATTTTTCAAGACAGGGTTTCTCTATAGCTTTGGAGCCTAGCCTAGAACTCGCTCTTGTAGACCAGGCTGGCCTCAAACTCACAGAGATCCGCCTGCCTCTGCCTCCGGAGTGCTGGGATTAAAGGCATGCACCACCACCGCACGGCTAATAAAAATTTTAACTTCTAAACTTTATGTTTTGAAAAAAAAATATATACTTCATTGATCTGTAATATCTTAGAATTATTTAAGAATTTAGAGAAATGTATAAAAAATTGCAACAACCTTACCTGTTTGGGTCTTAAAGGTCAGGGTGTAAGGCAACAATGTGTTTTCAGTATCTATTAGCTGCATGATTAAATTCCAGGTTTTTTTTAATAAACAATCTCTTTACATTTTGTTTCTTATTAGTTTTGCTTGTATGCCACAGCACATGTGGAGGTCAGAGGCAGCTTGCAGGGCTTGGTTCTTACCTTCCACCATGTGAATCCAAGGGATGTAACTCAGATTCTTAAAGCTTGGTGGGGGTGTCTTCAAGCACTGAACCCAATTGCATCTCTTATTAGTACATCAAACAACAGCCTCAGAGTGATTATCTAAACATAAATAGCATAAATTCCAGAAAATTAGCATCAGCCATGAGGGGTTTGGGTTTGGTTCAATTTCCATTCGGAACACTTCGTAGTCCTTTGGGAGTATAGTAAGGAGGCCACTTGTTCGTTTCCGACTGCTCAGCCCCGAAATAATCACACAGAAAGTGTATTAATTAAATCACTGCTTGGCCCATTAGCTCTAGCTTCTTATTGGCTAACTCTTACATATTAATTTAACCCATTTCTATTAATCTGTGTATCGCCACATGGCTGTGGTTTACCAGCTAAAGTTCCCAGCGTCTGGCTCCAGCGGGCTACATGGCTTCTCTCTGACTCCACCTTCCTTCTACCTTGCTATAAAGAAACCAAGCCAGTTTCTTTATTCGTTAACAATAAAAGCAACACATAGACAGAAGGACCTCCCACACCATGGAAGAGTATGACATTTACAGATTCTAACACATTATTTTGTGAATCCTTATTTCTGATACTAATGAAGATTGCCAATAGATGTCTATGATTTGTTATTGTCAATGTGATTAGATTGAGAAATATCTAAGAGATAAGTAAAATATAGAACTGGGTGTGTCTATGAGGTCATTTCCAGAGGAAATTAAAGGATTGAAGTGCCTACCTCATCCTTGCATGGATTCAAACTTTGTTGGACTATTGGGATGTTGTAGAACCGTGGTGGGTAGGGCCTCAGTGGAAGAAGTGAATCACTGGGGGTGTGGCTTAGAACCATATCTTGGCTCTGGCCTCAAAACAATGAACCAAAGTACACCTTTCTTCCTATAAGTTAGTTTTTCAGGAATCTGAGAAACACAGTGACATGAAAATGATCCTCCTCCGCCCCCGCCCCCCCCACACACTATTCTTAAATAGAGAAACACTTCCAGAATAATAAAATGTCTCAGATAGAAAGCAGTAGCTCTTTACTCTTCTAATTTTGTGGTTGTCACTATAGGAATAAATATATTCTTTTCCCTACTTAATGTTAAAGAATCTAGCTTAAGATTATTCCAGTTAGTATTTTTTGATTTTATGGTCATGTGGAATTGATACATATTCTGTGGGAACAACTTTTTGAATTTTGATCTTCTTCTGGGCTAAAGACACCCCCTATAAGTCACAGTGCCTACTCAGAGGTCTTATCAGACTTGGTGATCACAGGTAGACAACACACACTCAAGTATCCGTGTTACTAAGTTATTGTATTGTGTAGATCACATGTGTTAGATGAACTTTGAACTACTAAAGGTGTTTTCAGTTTTAGCTATCAACTCGAGTGCCTTGCCAAGTTGAAGAATTTCCCAAATATCATGTGTAAATTTGTAAAGTTCTTTGATAGGCTTATGAAATTTTAAGACATAGTAAATGTCTTTTTTCTACTTTTCTAATCATAATTTTGTAGGATTTACTGTTTCCAGAATTGGGCAGAACAGTCGCCTGGCACTGTATTCTACCTCGTCCACTGTGGGTGATTTCCAATTTGTGCGGTTGTGTGATTGGAAGAATTCCCTAGTACATCCTGATGTCTATCTCAATTCAGACATGTTGGTTATTATATTTGGAGATTTTGACTGATAAATTTTCTTTTTAAAAGTTTTTTCTTACATTTAATTTTGTGTGTGTGCATCTATGTGCGTGCACATGCTACAATATACATGTATGTATAGGTCAGGGGACAACTTGAAGGATTCGATTCCTTCCTTTTATCATTTGGATCCTGGAGATCAAGTTTGGGTCATCAGACTTGGCAACAACTGCCCTTACTAGTTCAGCCATCTTGCTAGCTGATAAATCCTTTTCTTTTTTAGATATGGGTGGCTGTAGGAGACAGTCTCCTGTAACACGAATTCTAATTGTTCTTAATAAAAACCCAGAGACAGATACAGGGGTTAACGCTGAAAGATCAGAGAAGCAGAGCAGCCAGCCACTAGAGAGTTCTTACCTCTACCAATGCTCAGACCAAAGGGGTGATCCTGTCCCTACGCATCCTCAGACTGCTGCTGTCTCTACAAAACTGCATCCATCTCAATGAATCCTCAGATGGCACTGAGCTCCTGTGTCTTCCTGCTTTATATTCCTCTCTCCACCCAGCCACATCACTCCTGTCTCCACCTCCCTAGTGCTGAGATTAAAGCCGTGTGATCCCAAGTGCTGGGATCACCTTTGTATGCGCTCTGTTTCTGTTTTGGGTTTAATCTTGTGTAGCCCAGGTTGGCCTTAAACTCACAGAGATTTGACTGCCTTGGCCTCCCAAATGCTGGGGTTAAAGACGTGCTACCACCACCCTGGCAACCGCACCAGCTCTTATTAAGGAAAATATTTGATGGGGCTGGTTTAGAATGCAGAGGTTTATTTCATTATTGTCATGGTGGGAAGCATGGAGCCATGCAGGCAGACATGGTGCTAGAGAGATAGTTCTACCATCGGACCAGCAGGCAGGAGACAGAGTGACACTGGGCCTGGTTTAGGCTTCTGAAAACTCAAAGCCCACCTCCCGGTAACAAACTTCCTCCAACAAAGCCACGCCTCCCAACAGTGCCATTCTCCATGAGCCTGTGTGAGCATTTTTGTTCAGACCAGCTTTTGTGCTACATTGTGAGACCCAAGAGTAATGGAGACTGTCCATACTGCATTATATTAAGTCATTCTGTATACTGATTTCATCTCGGACATTCCACTAAGGGATAGGGAATTGTCATAGAAAAAACCAGACACGTTTAGGGGTTTTTTGTTTTTTTGTTTGTTTTTGCAAGACAGGGTTTCTCTCTGGGTCAGTCTTGACTGTCCTGGAGCTCACTCTGTAGCCCAGGCTGGCCTCGAACTCACAGAGATCTGCCTGCCTCTGCCTTCCGAGTGCTGGGATTAAAGGCGTGCGCCACCACCGCCCAGCTATGTTTAGGATTTAATACAGGAAATAACCACACTGAATTCAAAACTGCAAAATATAAATATAAGAAGACACATAAACCTATGCGAGTAATAAATGCTAGTTAGAAAAAAAATCTCGCGGAAGAAAATGCAGTGACTTGAGAACTGAGAAATTGGTATGAATTAAGCAAAAGAGGCCACTGAAGACATTCTTTGTAGATAAATGTGAGAAAACATTTTTTGGGCCACAGAAATCATCACATGAAGCACGAATAATAAAAACCCAGAGACATATTGGGGTTCAACCTAAAGATCAGAAAAGCAAAGTAGCCAGCCACTGGCTCTTTCATTTACCTCAGACTGAAAATGGGCAAGATCCTGTCTCCATGAACCCTGAAGACTCCACACCCCACACTCCACACTCATGAATTCCTGTCTCTTTCCCTTTATATTCCTCTCTCCGCCCAACCATTTCCGTGTCTCCACCTCCCTAGTGCTGGGATTAAAGGCCTGTGATCCCAAGTGCTGGGATCACCTTTGTGTGAGCTCTGTTTCTGTTTTAGGCTTAATCTTGCGTAGCCTAGCGTGGCCTTAAATTCACAGAGATCCATCTCCCTATGTCTCCCTAGGTCTGGGGTTAAAGGTGTGTGCCACTACTCCCTGGTCTGTATGGCTGACTAGTGTGGCAAGTTTTATTTATTAAAACACAGATAATTTACTACTATAATCACACTTACTCATTTGCCAAAAATGGACCTCATTTACTTAAAAAGTATCCTTCAAGGATGCTTGAGAAGTGTTTCGGTGATGAATAGATCAGCACCACATCTTCAAATGTATTCTTTCCTTTTCTGTTGCTGTGGTGATTTAAATGATAATGGCCTCCCTAGGCTCATATATTTGAATGCTTGATCACCAAGGAGTGGAACTGTTTAAAAGAATTACAAGGATTAGGAGGTATGGCCTTGCTGGAAGAGGTGTGTCACTGGGCTGAAACTGGGGTTTCAAAAAGCCCATGCCAGGCTCAGTCTCCCTCCCTCCCTCCCTCCCTCCTTCCCTCCTTCTCTTCTTCCCTCTCCCCTCCCACTCCTGCTCCTCTCCCTCCTTGTAGATCAAGATGTAACTCTCAGCTACTGCTCCAGCACCCCGCTGTGACAATAATGGACTAAACCTCTAAAACTGTAAACAAGCCCCTAATTAAATTTTCTTTTCTAAGAGTTGCCTTGGTCCCAGTGTCTCTTCACAGCAATAGAACAGTGACTAAGGCAGTTGCTATGACAAATTACCTAACAAATACAGTTTCAAGAAGCAAAGGTTTGAATTCAAGAAATTGGACACCAAAAGAACACATAATCCAATAAAAAATGGAGTACAGACCTAAACAGAGAACTCTCAACAGAGGAATCTAAAATGGCTGAAAGACACTTAGGGAAATGTTCAACATCCTTAGTCATCAGAGAAATGCAAATCAAAACAACTCTGAGATTCCATCTTAGACCTGTAAGAATGGCCAAGATCAAAAACACTGATGACAACTTATGCTGGAGAGGTTGTGGGGAAAAGGGAACACTTCTGCATTGCTGGTGGGAATGCAAGCTGGTACAACCCCTTTGGATGTCAGTGTGGAGATTTCTCAGAAAATTAGGAAACAACCTTCCTCAAGACCCAGTAATACCACTTTTGGGTATATATCCAAAGGATGCTCAATCATGCAACAAGGACATGTGCTCAACTATGTTCATAGCAACTTTGTTTGTCATAGCCAGAACCTGGAAACAACCTAAATGTCCCTCAATCAAAGAATGGATAAGAAAAATTTGGTACGTTTACACAGTGGAGTACTATACCGCAGAAAAAAATAACGACAGCTTGAATTTTGCAGGAAAATGGATGGAGCTAGAAAACATCATTTTGAGTGAGGTAACCCAGACACAGAAAGACAATTATCACATGTACTCACTCATAGGTGGTTTTTAAACATAAAGCAAGGAAATCCAGCCTACAAACCACAATCCCAGAGAACTTAGACAACAATGTGGACACTAAGGGAGACTTACATAGATCTAATCTTCATGGGAGGTAGAAAGTAGAAAAAGACAAGATCTCCTGAGTAAATTGGGAGCATGGGGACCTTGGGGAAGGGCTGAAGGGGGGAGGGGAGAGAAAGGGAGAGGAGCAGAGAAAATTGTAGAGCTCAATAAATATCAATAAAATAAAAAATAATAAAAAAATCCATTACAAAAAAAAAGAAGCAAAGGTTTATTCTGGTTTACAGTTTGCTGTTCATCATGGTGAGGAAGACATAGAGGCAGGTATATAAGGCAATTGGTTACATTGTTTCTACAGTCAGAAAGGAGAGAGAGAGATAAACAATAATGCTTAGCTTGCTTTCTTGCTTTTACTTAGTCCTGGAACAGTGCTGCCCACATTCAGAGTTAAGTCTTCCTTCCTGAATTAAACTTTTCTAAATTTATTATAGATGCAAGCAAAAGTGTGTTTACCTGATAACTCTCAACTTAGTCAAACTAACAATGAAGATTAGCCTTCACTATCAAGGACTAGAATACATAGTACTGAGAGAACACACAGTAACTGGGTGAGAGGGTCTACAAAGGCAAGGTTATTCAGAGACTAAGCAGGTTGTCTAGGAAAACAGGAAACCATCAAAGGGATTTTAGCTTGATGGTGACTTAAAAGGATTGGTAAATTGAAAATTGTACTCTAGATATAAATCCCAAATAAAGATTAGGGTGTACCAAAGTAGATAAAATGCTCCCAAATTAGAGGTTTTGCAGATAAAAGAAACTAAAAATGGCATATTGAACCAGGATAGTGTAATAGAGGCAGAGAGTGAGTTGGAGGAACAGTAGAATACTCTTCCTGGGGTTGGACTGAGCATTAAGAGGAAGAGGTTACTTGTGTATTTACAGCTGAATGATAGTGGTATCCATTCACTTGAGTGTTAATGTATTTGGAGTGCATAGAGAGGCTGGGAGGTCATTTGGTTTAGTACTTACTGAGTCACCCAAGCAGCTTCTAAATGGAAGCATGAACCTGGGAACAAGCTCCTTCAGGCAGAAAGGACTTACTCTAGCTCGATTTCACAGGATAGTCTATTACTACCGGGAGGCCACAGCAGCTGGAGTTTGAGAGAGCTGGTTACATCACTTCCAAAACAGAAAACCAGTAAGTGTATAGGGAAAGATTAAACTCTTGAGTATACACGAAGCTGACTTTGGGATAGCTTGGGTCCTAGGTGGAGGAAGATAAGGTAGAAATGCTGGAGCTCTGGGTATTATGCTAGACAAGACAAATGACTAAGTGCTTCAAGGAAGGAACAGTAAATAAACAATGTCAAATGCCAATGTGAAGTCGTGTGAAGTCCTGGAAAATGTCCATTGGGTTGAGTGACGTGATGATCGTCAGTTACCATAACAAAAACTGTTTTGTTGCGCCATATGGCCATACGATAGACTGAAATGGAATGTGTTAGTTGATAAATAAATGGAATGAATCTAAATTCCTCACAGGATTTGACTTTTAATTGGGAGGGAATACATCTTTTTTGTTATTTTAAATATGTATGCGTGTCTGCATGTGAGCATACACACATAGGTGTGGGCATTCAGGAGCTGCGGTTGTGAGATGTGGAACTGCAGTCACCTGACGTGGGGGCTGGGAATGGAACTTGTGTCTGTGAGAGTAGTAATGTAGTAACTGAGTGCCCTTAACTACTGAGCCACCCTTCAACCCGGAATAAATCTTTTTTGTCTTTGAGGATTTTGACTTATTGGCTTTGATAAAAGAGTAGCGGTATTCCAAAGACAGAAAAACACACATGTGCACGCACACATGGGCGTGGGGGATGGAGATAAGACATGGCCTTATGATGTAGCCTTAGCTTGATAGCATCAAACAGGCCGTCCTGTAGTAAGAGGCGCAGGCCGCATTCCCGGTGCCCGGCTAGCTTAACTGTAGTAAGAGGGGCCTGGTTGGTTTCTGTCCTCCCACCAGGTCCCACAGTCATTAGGTCCCAAAGAAAAATCACACAGAGTCTGTATTAGGTTATAAACTGATTGGCCCATTAGCTCAGGCTTCTTATTAGCTCTTGTAACTTATATTAACCATTATTCTTATCTATGTTAGCCACATGGCTCAGTACCTTTCTCAGCAGGGCAGGTCACATCCTGCTTCTTCTGTGGTCTGCACAGGAATGCCAAGAGAGCTTCCTGCTTCCCAGAATTCTCCTTGCTCCGCCTCTACTTCCTGTCTGGTTGTCCCACCTATACATCCTGGCTAATGGCCAATCAGCATTTATTTAAATCATGATTGACAGAATACAGACAATTCTCCTGCATCACTTAACCCTAAAAATAATTACACAGAAACTGTATTCATTTAAAACACTGCCTGGCCCATTAGTTTTAACCTCTTTTTGGCTAAATCTTACATATTTGTTTAACCCATTTTTAATAACCTGTATGTCACCACGAGGTCTTGGCTTACCAGGAAAGATTCCTAACCAGCGTCCGTCTCAGGCAGAAGAAACATGGCGTCTGCCATACTGCCTTCTTTCCAGCATTCTGTTCTGCCTACTCTACCCACCTAAGGGCTGCCCTATCAAAAGGCCAAGACAGTCTCTTTATTCAACCAATAAAAGCAACAAACAAACAAAAAAAACCTCCTACACCACCGTCCTACTGCTACTACATCCTGAGTGCTGAGATGAGATAACTGGTATACCTCATACATAACTCTCCCATTCCCTCCTTCTCTCCCTCCCTCTGATTGTTAATTTCAATTGTCGACTTGAGATAACCTAGAAAAGAGCCACAATGGGAGACTGTCTACATTGGGTTGGCCTATGGCCATGGGGTCAAGGCTGTCTCAAGTTAATTGATGTTCGGGATGACTCAGCCCACTGTGGGTGGCACCATTACCAGTCAGGAGGTCCTGAACCATGTAAGAGTGGAGACCCAGTGGAGCACAAGCACAAAAACCTCTCTCTGCACTTGGCTAGTCATGTGATGTCATGACTCTCTCAAATTCCTGGCACTCCAGCAGCAATGGGCTGTAATTTGGAATTGTAAGGTAAAATCAATGCTTTCTCCCCTAAGTTGCTTGTCAGGATGTTACCACAGCAACAGAAATAAAAGGAGGATACTCCCTTTCTCCCTTGCTTTCTCTGAGAAATTTTTATTTTTAGTTTGTATTTTTAATTATGTCTATTGTGTTTGTATGTGTATGGGGATATCCATGTGAATATAGGTGCTCATGGAGACCTGAAAGCCCAAGACTTCAGACCTGTAGCTTGAGTTACAGGCAGTTGTGAGGCCCCAGACATGAATGCTAAGAAACAAACTCAGGTCCTTTTAAAGAGTAGCAAGTATTAACCAGTGAGCTCTCTCTCCAGTTCTCCTTTCTTTCTTTCTTTCTTTGTGTGTGTGTGTGTGTGTGTGTGTGTGTGTGTGTGTGCACGCACGCGTGCACATGCATTTGTGTTTTGCTTGCGTGTATGTGTGTATGACAGTGTCAGATCCTCTGGAACTTGAATTATGGACAGTTGTGAGCTGCCATGCAGGTGCTGGAATTGAACCTGGTTCCTCTGAAAGAACAGCCAGTGCTCTTAGCCACTGAGCCATCTCTCCAGCCCTCTCCTTTCTTCCTTTTACTAACTTTGTTTTTCACCCTATAACCCAGGCTGGCCTCAAGCTCATGATCTCCTGCCTTAGCCTACTGAGTACTGGGGTTACAGATGTATGTATGCAACCATTCCTAATTCTGGCAGGTAATAATCTTTTGAGATGAGATTGAACACATAAGAGAAGAGCTGGACATAAGAATTAGCTGCCAAGACTAAACCATAGCAATCACTAGAGAAAGTAAATATATTAATTTTAAGGCTGGTTTAGGCAAATATGTTTCCTGTATTTTCAGAATAAGGAACTGAACAACAACTAACATTGTTTATGGCTACAGGATATGGGTGACATGGTGATCTGAAGGAGATACTCACCATAAATCTCAGGCATTTGAATACTTGGTCCCCAGTTGATGGCTGCTGGGGAAGCATTAGGAGGAGGTGTGTCCCTGGGGGTGGACCGCTAAGTTTCAAAGCCCATGCCATTCCCAGTTATTTCTTTCTGCCTCCTGATTCTCAATAGCAGCTCCAGCCAACTGCTGCCATGCTTTTTGCTATCATAGACTCTGAGATAAACACTTTATTTTATAAGTTGCTCTGGTGTTTTGTTGAAGTAATAGACAAATAACTGATGTGAGAGTCCCCTCTGTATGCTGTGATTACCATTAATGAATAAACTGCTTTGGACCTATAGCAAGGCAGAACTTAGGTAGGCAGGGAAAGCTAGGCTGAATGCTGGGAGAAAGAAGGGTGGAGTGTCAGAGAGAAGCCATGGAGCTGCCACCAGAGTCAGACATGCCAAAACTTTGCCAGTAGTTCACTACCACATGGCAATACACAGATTACTAAAAATGGGTTAAATTAATACTAAAAGCCAATAAAAAGCTAGAGCTAATGGGCAAGCAGTGATTTAATTAATACAGTTTCTGTGTGGTTATTTCAGGGCTAAGGACAGGGAACTACTAGAGGCTCTCTCTTCCAACAAGTAAACAATACAGGTGCTCACTTGACTACTAAGAGTTTCTGTAAGTTCTCAAGTCCCCTACTAATGCATATACTTCCAGAAAGACTAGTATGTCATGAATATTTATTAATTGTGCAAAAATTAGAACTACCTGAAAGTCTTTGCAATAAATTGCTCAAGTCCTACCTCAAAAGAGTCCTTTCCACTGCTCTGAGGTAGAGTTCCACAAGTATGCTTTAAAACTCCCCAAGGTGAGAGTAAGCACCTTTAGTCTTGAGAAACACTGATGTCACCCTCATAACAACTGGACTGACCCCAGTAAACTTAGTGCTTAGATGCAGTATGGAGAGGCCAGGACATTACTTACAAACAGTGGGGTTTTTGTTTTTGTTTTTGCTGGTCTTTCTAGACAGGGTTTCTCTTTGGAGCCTGTCCTGAAACTAGCTCTTGTAGACCAGGAACTCACAGAGATCCACCTACCTCTGCCTCCCAAGTGCTGGGATTAAAGGTGTGCACCACCACCACCTAGCCAAATGGTGGTTCTTAACAGCAGTTTGAAGGCAGATTTTTGTCCCCATGAGAGATGAGTAGTAAAAATCTGGAAACATCTGTGGTTGTCACAGTGGATGAGTCTCGTGGAGTTAAAGTACTGATATACAGTAGTTTGAAGACAAGGGCATTTCTGGAGATCCTACAATGTGTCATCAGCTGCTTTTCCCTCCACAAATGCTTCATCTCCGTGCCTGCCTGCCACAATGCTTCCCACCATGATGATCACAGGTTAACTCTCTGAAACTGTAAGCAAGCCCCCAACTAAATGCTTTTCTTTTATAAGTTGCTTTGGTCAAAAGCCTTCTCTGAAGTGCAGCTGACTATTCCCTTTATTTTAAAAACTAAAAGTAGGGGCTGGAGAGATGGCTCGGAGGTTAAGAGCATTGCCTGGTCTTCCAAAGGTCCTGAGTTCAATTCCCAGCAACTTCATGGTGGCTCACAACCATCTGTCCTCTTCTGGCCTGCAGGCATACACATAGACGGAATATTGTATACATAATAAATAAATAAATATTAAAAAAAACTGAAAGTAAACATAAAAGCCAATTTTAAACTACTTCAAGTCTTTATATTACATGCTTGGATATATGCAGGAAATATAGTATATATGGATGAGAAAGGTTTATGACAGAATGGTGCATGTAAGATAACGCAGATATGTCTGTCAAGCATTAATTAAATAGTTGAATATCATAGGCATGTTTTAATGAACAATATGTTGATAAAGAATATAATGTTTTATATAATTAATAATTAGTGCATGCTTATATGCTTGGGGAATATAATTTAATGCACAATATACATAAATGTATTAATGTCCTATATAAATTTATGTACAAGAAGTAGTTTAAAAAGAATGTCATCTTTAGGTGCTGACGGTGCTGGGGAGGAGTCCTTCCTTCTTGATGTCCTGAGAAAAATACTTTTTCATTTCTGTTTTACAAGACCAATGTAATGCTTATACTATCAGGACATTTAATTTAGGTCTAAAATGTTGTTTTCAATTATGCCTGCAATTGGTATGAAGATTACAATAATGGCGAAGTAGCCAATTGAGGCTATTTGTCCGATAACGATAGATGGCTATTCAACAGGTTGCCCTCCAATTCATGTGAGGATAAGAAGGTCAGCTGCTAGGATCCAGTATATTGTTTGTGTGATTGGGCGGAAGGCGAGTCCTCGTTGTTTTGAAGTGTGAAGGAGAAGCCTGAGGGCTAGGATGAAAACAAGATCAGAGCTAGGACTCCGCCTGGTTTGTTGGGGATAGATCGAAGGATAGCATAGGTGAAGAGGAAATATTCTGGTTTAATGTGTGGTGGGGTGTTAAGTGGATTTGCTGGGGTGTAATTATCAGGGTCTCCGAGAATATCTGGGAAAAATAAAACCAAAATTATGAGAGCTATTAATAGAAGGGCTCCTAGAAAATCTTCAATTGTGTAGTAAGGGTGGAATGGGATTTTATCTGCATCTGAGTTTAGGCCTGATGGGTTGTTGGATCCTGTTTCACGGAGGAACAGTAGGTGAACTAATACGAGGGCTGTGATGATGAAAGGTAGGATGACGTGGAATGCAAAGAACCGTGTAAGAGTGGCCTTGTCTACTGAAAATCCACCTCAGAGTCATTCTACTAGTGCTGTACTGATGTAAGGGATGGCTGATAGGAGGTTTGTAATTACTGTAGCCCCTCAAAAAGATATTTGTCCTCATGGGAGAACATAGCCTATGAGTGCTGTTATTACAGCAGATAGGAGTACGATTCCTTTGTTTCAAGTTTCAATTATATTATAGGAGCCATAAGCCCTACGTGGAGGAACAGGCAAATGAAGAATATAGAGGCTCAGTTTGCACGTACATAGCGGATTAATCAGCCGTAGTTGACGTCTCGGCAGATGTGGGTGACCGATGAGACTGCTGTTGATGTGTCTGATGTATAGTGTATGGAATCCTATGAGGATTTGGATGATTAAGCATAGGCCAAGTAGAGAGCCAAAACTTCATCATGATGAGATGTTTGATGGCGCTGGGATATCAATGAATGAGTGACTGATGATTTTAATTAGTGGGTGTTTTTTCAGATGATTGTCATTAAGTGTTTCTATAGTTGAATAACAATGATGATTTTTCATGTCATTGGTCATAGTTAGAGTCTATGTAGAAATTATGACAGAATCTATTTATTTTCTAAGTCTATTGATTTCATTAGGTTGTTTAGGCACTTCTTTAAAGCCTTCTCCTATTTATGGTGGGTTATGTTTAATTGTTAGTGTATCTAAAGCATTGTTTAGAGAAAAGAAATACTGGATTTAGAGGCAAGCTTTGCCTACCACTGTCTTCTGTCGTTAGTTAAATGGCATCCAACAAGTCAATTACTTGAGGAGTTTTTTTGTGATTATAAAAAGAGGTATAAGTGACTTGGAAGAAATAGAAAACTTTTCTTTGGGGATTTTAGCCTTGATTAACATCTTCCCACTAATAAATGTCTATACACATTTGAAGTTCAGCCTCAGCAACAGCATAGGAACTAGAAGACCAAATACCTCTGACTTTTGTTAGATGAACTATTGGCCCTATCTGGATCAAACGGGTTGTCCTGAAAACGTAAAATTAGGCCTGAGAAATGTTTGTCAGGCAGTTGGTCGTTTGAACTAGAAACACATAAACTTAGGCCAGGGCTTCCTTGTGTGATAGCATGTAGCTGTGGAGAATCACGGTCTGTTGCTGTGGGACAATGCTTTTGTATGCTGTAAGATTTGTCACTTGAGCCGGGCGGTGGTGGCGCACACCTTTAATCCCAGCACTCGGGAGGCAGAGGCAGGCAGATCTCTGTGAGTTCGAGACCAGCCTGGTCTACAAGAGCTAGTTCCAGGACAGGCTTCAAAACTACAGAAAAACCCTGTCTCGAAAAACCAAAAAAAAAAAAAAAAAAAAAATACAAGTGACAAGTCCCGGAACTAGCTCTTGTAGACCATGCTGGCCTCGAACTCACAGCAATCTGCCTGCCTCTGCCTCCCGAGTACTAGGATTAAAGGCATGTGCCACCACCGCCCAGCCTTGTCACTTGTATTGACTTAATTATATTGCTGATTGGCCAGTAGCCAGGGAGGAAGTATAGGCAGAGCAACCAGAACAGTAGAATTCTGGGAAGAGGAAAGGCTCAGTCTGCAGTCATCACCCAGACACAGAAGAAGCAAGATGAGAATGCCTCACTGATAAAAGGTACCAAGCCACGTGGCTCACACAGACAAGAATTATGGGTTAATTTAAGTTGTAAGAGCAAGTTAATATCGACTGAAGAATGGTTAAGGAAAATGTAGTACATTTACACAATGGAGTACTACACAGCAGAAAAAAATAATGATAGCTTGAATTTTGCAGGAAAATGGATGGAGCTAGAAAACATTATTTTGAGTGAGGTAACCCAGACACAGAAAGACAATTATCACATGTACTCACTCATAGGTGGTTTTTAAACATAAAGCAAAAAAAAAAAAAAGAGCCTACAGACCACAATCCCAGAGAACTTAGACAACAATGCAGACACTAAGAGAGACTTACATAGATCTAATCTACATGGGAGGTAGAAAGTAGAAAAAGACAAGATCTCCTGAGTAAATTGGGAGCATGGGGACCTTGGGGGAGGGTTGAAGGGGGAAGGGAGAGCCAGGGAGGGGAGCCATAGAAAATTGTAGAGCTCAATTAATATCAATAAAAATGTATTTAAAAATAGCTAGTTAATAATAAGCCTGAGATAATAGGCTAAATAGTTTGTAATTAATATAGTTTCTGTGTGTTTCTTTGGGATTGAACTGCTCCAGGACCAGGAAGGACAGAAACTCCATCAATAGTCTGTGTGGAAGAGGGGAGCATGACAGGCCGTGTCATGGTCCTACAGCTCTATGAAGATGATGCAATCTCCGCTCCCTGGCAGGTCAGGAAGATGAGGCACTTGCTTAAAGGACATGTGGTAGCTGAGTAAACTCAGGAAGTGTAACTTAAGTCTGTGCTTTCATTCAGCACATATCAAACACAATCTAATAGTTGCCCCAGTTCCTGATCTTTGTCCTTTGAGAAGTTAGTCTGCTCTCATCTTTGAATTATTTGTCATAACTCATCCTTATAATAGAATTTCACATCTTGGCTTCAGCAAAGTGCTTTTCTGCTGATTGCAACAGCAAAGCCCTGAGCTTAAGTGGCCGTGAGTGGAAATGGGGATACAAACCACAGAGAAAGTAACTAGCCAAATCAAGAGAAGGGGAGGGCTATATAGACTTCTCATTATAAGGTGAGAATTTAGTGTGTTATACAGTAACAGTTTTTTACCCCAAGTGGCTTAGAGCTCAGATTATATAGCAGCCAAATATTTTTTAAAACTTTCAAATGTTTGGGTTACTACATACTAAGTTTCAAAATGCACCTAAAAAAGAGATACATTCTAAACAAGGTTTCCAGGTGGAAGTAGGGTGTATTAACCAGGGTTTGTTGTAGGAGCCTGCTTGTTTGTTCCCGCCTACCCAGACAACGGAAATAATACACATAAACCATATTATTTGCAATACTGTTTGGCCAATAGCTTAAGCATATATCTAGCTTGCTCTTATATCCTAAATTAACCCATCTCCATTAACCTGCGTTTTGCCATGTGGCTATGGCTTACTGGCAAGTTTCTGGCCTGCAGCAGAGGCTACATGGCTTCTCTCAACTCCGCCTTCTTTTTCCCAGCATTCAGTTTAGATTTCCCTACCTAGCTCTGTTCTGCCCTGCTCTGCTATAGGCTCAAAGCAGTTTCTTTATTCATTAACCAATAAAAGCAACACATATACAGAAGGACCTCCCACACCAAGGGTTCTCTAGAGAAACAGAACTGATAGACCATAGATAGATGATAGATAGATAGATAGATAGATAGATAGATAGATAGATAGATAGATCACACACACACACACACACACAATTAGAGTATCTTACAGCCTGTGGTCTGGCTGGTCCAATAGTGGCTGTGTCCTGATAGAGAGAAATAGTTACTCAGTCCAAGAGGCTGAATGTCTCAGCTGTTCTTCAGTATATATCAGAGTCCTAATGAAATAGGCTTTAATACAAGTGAAGGAATGAACTTGCCAGAGACAGTGAGGGCAAGCAGGCAAAAAAAGCAGAAGTTTCCCTCTTCCTTGTCCTGTATATAGGCTGCCACCAAAAGGTATAGCCAAATATTTAGGGTAGTTTTTCCCACCTCAAATGATTTTCTGCCATGTGGTGACATACAGATTAATGGAGAAGGGTCAAATCAATATGTGAGAGTTAGCCAATAAAAGGCTACAGATAATGAGCCAAGCAGTAATCTAATAAATACAGTTTCTATGTGATTATTTCAGATATAAGCTAGCCAGGCAGCCAGGAGGGAACAAAGGGCCACCCTCCTCCTGTAACAATTTTCTTTTAAATCCCTCACAGGTGTGTATGCCCAGCCATGTGGGCATTAGTTGGATTTCACATGCAGTCAAGTTGACAACCAAAAACAGCCATCACATAGAGCAAGTTGCCAAATTTGACCGATTTGACAGTTTATCAGCTCTCTTTTGTGCCTATCACCTGTGGTCTGAGCATGTAAGGCCAGACAAGAAATGAGAATGGGCATGCTGAATTATAACAGAAATTTTTGCCACGCTGTTTCCAATATTGCGCTTTACAAATGAGTGTTCAAGGTAGCAACAGAGTCTCAAAGGTGTAGCCGATAAGGTACCCCAGTTCCTCAGGTCCCTCCAAAGCATCTTATACTGCCTCTCCCTGAGTCTGCCTCACAGAAATATGGTGATTCCTTCACCACCAGAGGCCACCAGGCCCAGAATGCACCATTGTGTATAAAGATATCACTAAAGGTCAAGCTGCCCACTTATTCTCTTATTTGACTTGAGGCTGCACCAGAGAACAATGTGGAAGGATAGGGGCCCAGCTGTTGCTAAGAAACAAAAGTCCTGATGAACTGACAACTCATGGTGAAACCTGATCCACTATGGTCTTAAGCATTAGCTAAACACAAAAGGAATCTTCCTAAAAGAAAACTGGCAGGCAGTTCCCACAATAGAATGCTTGTGTGCCATGAGGATCTGTAATATCTGTTCTCAGGAGTAACCCTGAAAGACCCTGCAAAAGGGATTCCAAATCAAACTGTATTAGTTACTGTTCTATTGCTGTAGTAAGACATCATGACCAAGGCAACTTATGGAAGAAAAAACTTACTGGGACTCACAGTTCCAGAGGGTTAGTTCCCATTATGGCAGGGAACATGATAGCAGGCAAACAGGCATGGTGGTGGGGCAGGAGCCGAGAGCTTACATTCTCATCCAGAAGAACAAGGCAGAATGAGAGCTACCTGGAAATGGATGGACTTTTGAAACCTCAACGCCCACTCCCAACGACACACCTCCTCCTATGAGGCCACACCTCCCAATCTTCCCAGAGAGTTCAATCAACTGGAGACCAAACATTTACACATATGAGCCTATTTGGGCTATTCTTATTCAAACCAGTACACAAGCATGACCAGGTTGTCTAATAACTGATTAGAAGCAGTTCAATAAGTGCATGCCTTAGAAGATTCCAGAAGCTTATTTGCATACTACCCCATTTCTGGGGGACACAGTTTACATTCTTGTTGGGCTAGATTTAAAAAACAACAACCACAGATGATGAACCTTCTGACAGGCAAATAGAAGCTCTGTGCTGATTGTCAAATTAATTAATTAATTAAAATAGCACACACACAGTCTTTTGGCTTTTTGAGACAAGGTATTTTTGATAAGTATTTTTGAATTCCGGTAATTGGTTTCTCCACCAATGCAAAAAGTCAGATCAGACCGAATTAAAAGTACAGGTTTTAATCACTCCCAGGTGATCTCAGGGAATCAGAAGGGGAGAAGTCACATGACACCTCTAGGGACAGGGACTTAAGTACTCTGTGGGCAAAATCTTGAGCAGTTCTGGGGGAGGAGCCACCCCTTGGTGGGCTTTCTAAGAAGGAAAGGGTTTGGAATAGAGGAGTGAGACGGGGCAGAGATTCCCTACACTTTTTGTAAGCGTTCAGACTAGAAATTAGGAAAACAATGTTCAGATACAATGGTTTTTTTCTCACTTGGAAATGACCTTCTCTTTTGAGGGAGGAGTAGGAAGAGTAAAAAAGTAAATAAGGAAATATGATTAGAAACTGGAATAATTTTAATAAGAGAAAGACAGAGTTATCTCGAAGCAAAGACAAACATATTTAGAAGGGAGGCAGCAATGGGTAGTCAAAGACCTTCTCAGGACTAGACTGAGATGGAGTCGAACTTCCAGGAAGACTAGAGGCAAAGCAGGAAGGGGTACACTTGCAATGGTGCAAGGGCAGGAGAGGGCTTGCTCCTGTGAAACTCAAAGCTAGAAAGCAGCAAGTGACAGATGGAGGGATCCAGCAATGGGGGACCCAATACCTAACAGTCAGATTAAATCCAGATTTAATGAGCAGGACAATGCAAAGCAGAGCACCCCTGAGTGTCCGTCAAGAAGAAAGGGAGCAGAACACGTGGGCAGACCTGGCAGATCTAAGGGCCAGTAGGCGTCGGTTGAGGGGAGATGTCACCAACGGTGGGCCTTTTTAGGGGAGGGGCCGCTGTCTGGCAGCTTTCTGAGAGAAGAGTCTGGGAGAGAGAGAGAGAGAGAGAGAGAGAGAGAGAGAGAGAGAGAGAGAGAGAGGTGTGCCACCACCACCACTGGTCTTTGTTTTGTTTTGTTTTTAAGACAGGATCTTTCTACCCTGTAGCCTTGGCTGTCTGAAACTTGCTACGTAGACCAGGCTGACCTTGAACTCACAGAGATCTACCTGCCTCTGCCTCCTGAATGCTGGGATTAACTTTGACTGACACCACGCTGACTTGCGTTTTTGTTACTTATTTGTTCATTTGGAAGTCAGGTCTTGTCTTAGTACTTGGGAGACTGAGACTTAAGGATTGTCTACTGGCTAGAGACTACTTTCTCTTTGTATTTTTAGCAGTCTGTAGATCTTAAATTTTTGAGTATCTAAATTTTTGACAGAGATGTAAAAAATGTTTACAGAGATTTCATATAGTAGTTAAAAATGAAAAATAATTTTAAAATTTTAAATCAATTTGATTTTATGTTTTCCTTATATTTGTTATTGTAGGTCACCTTTCTTTCTGACTAGTTAATATCATTTACTTAGAGCAACATAAATAAAAATTGTACAAAATTATTATTTCATATATGCTAGTAACAAAATTGCCAAAGAAAATGAGAGCTGAGTTTACATGATCTTCAAAAGTTATTGATACATATAAATGTACAAAAGAAATGCATTTGAAGAGAATGGGGGAAAATGCAATTACCCTGTCCACGTCTGATCATGTATGATCTCATAGGCAAATCAACAGCCAATTTAAAATTTAAACATTTGTTTATTAGGGGTGTGTGTGTGTGTGTGTGTGTGTGTGTGTGTGTGTATGTGTGTTGTTAATTAAAGAAAAGGAAGTCATGAATTTGAGAGGAAGTAGGGAAGACATGGAGACTTGGAAGGTGGAGGGGGAAAACCGATATACATATATATGAAATTTTTAAATTAAATAAAGTTTTAAGAAAAGTAAAAACTATCGCTAAAAGATAGTATAGTCCATTGGGAGGTGGTGGCACACGCCTTTAATCCCAGCACTCAGGAGGCAGAGGTAGATGGATCTCTGTGAGTTCAAGGTCAGCCTGGTCTACAAGAGCTAGTTCTAGGACTAGTTCAAAAGTTACAGAGAAACCGTCTCAAAAAAAAAAAAAAACAAAACAAAAAAAAAACAAACAAAAAAAAGATAACGTAGTCCAAAAAAGGTTTACTGCATGAGTCACTGTGCCACATTCTGGCTTCTATTTTCCTTTTTCTTCTTTTTTTTTCTTTTCTTGTTTTTCCTCTTCAATTCTATTCTATTTGAGGAGGGTGTTGAGAGGGCAGAGGGCAGATACAAAGAGATGAGGAAAGGGACAGGATTCAGATGCACGATGTAAAAGACACAAAGAATAAATATAAATAAAGTTAAAGAAGCATAGTGTGGCCCCGTAGAAAGAATAGTATAATAGAGGAGCATGAAGCAGTATCCTGCCTGCTTTTTCTATTTCTACTTGTTCTCTTTCTGCTTCTTCTCCCATCCCATTGCTAACCTATAAGTCAGGGATATTTAAAGACAACAAGCAACTCATATTGCTCCACTGACTAGCACCCTCAGGACACTCTCACCTCCTTTGAACTGCGTCTTACAGGAGCTTGTATGATCTCATCTTGGTCTGACTCCAAAGTCCTCTCCCCTGTATTTTGCCTGAACATTCCAGTCTGTTGGCTCTCTTTCTGCCACATTCCCGTTCCTTGTTTTCCTCTGCTGGCTTTGGCTCTGGTTTCTGTCTGTGCTTAGATTGCTTTTCTCAGATCTTGCCATGTGGGGTTTTTGGTGATTCCTTCAGGTCTCAGGCCAGATGTCCCTCCCTTAGGGAATCCCTTTCCCCATTACTTTTCCTAGCTATCTCATTTATTTTCTTTATATTAATGATGATGACTTACAGTTACCATGTTTTACTTGTCTTGTTTCTTGTCTACTCCCTCATGCATGGGTAAGCTCCATGAAAAACTGGGACCACGAAACATTACAGTACAGAGACATTTACAAAAGTCAAGATTATCTTTAAACTCAGTTTTGTTGCTTGGATGTTCTAGCAGGTGAGGCAACTACTTGTATATCCCTGACCGAAGAATGAGCCTCTCCTATTTGGGGAAGGTCTTCCTCTTCAAGCCAGTATTGAGTTCCAGGCCAGCCAGGAATACACAGTCAGACCCTGTTTCGAGAAAAATGTCAGCTTTGCAAAATTTTTTAAAAAGAAATAAAGCTACAAGTGCAGCATAAAATTTTCAGACAGGACAGAATGACAGGACCCTCTTCTTGTCTCTTTCATGATTATCATAAAGTAAGCACAAACAGTTATTTCTGACATTATCTTTATAAGATAAATCATATCATCCAGCGGCAGACATGGTACATAGTAGAACATGTAGGATGGAAGTCCCATGTGGATGGTAATGTTTACAGTACAAGCTGATGTTGTTAATCCAACATCCACCCTCCTTCCCTCTATAGCATGGGGTCATATAGGCCAGACTTAGAGGTCAGATTTATTGACCTGGTTACTCAATTGTAGTAAACCAAACCCATGTCATTCTAATAAATTTATGGGTGGTCTATAACAATAAATTAATGACATTCCCTACACCATAGGCGACAGTTAATGAAAGGGCTCATAACTAGTTTGGAGTTATTAACTAAGAGAGAAAAGAAGATCAGAGGGCAGGGCTACATGTGGTGGCTCAGGTCTGTAAACTAGTACTTAGTAGGTGAAAGAGGATCAAGAGTTCAATTTCACTGGTCATTGAGGCCAGCTTGGACTATGTCTCAAATTAAGAGAGCTGGGTGTGTTGGCACACACCTCTGATCCTGGCACTTGGGAGTCAGGGGCACACAAATCTCTGTGATTTGGAGGCCAACAAGTTCTAGGTCAGCCAGGCCTACACCGTGAGACCCTGTTTCTAAATAAATTAATTAATAAATAATAAAGTAAAAGGCTGGAGAGCTCAGTTAAGACTACTTGCCTCTCTCGCAGAGAACCCAGGTTCAGTTCCCAGCAACCACATAACAGCTCCATTTTCAGGGGATCTGTAGTTGGAGACTGTTAGTTTGTTTCCCAGCTGCCTAGACCTGAAATAATCACACAGAAACTATGTTAATTCCAGCACTGCTTGGCCAATGACTCTAGCATACTCCTAGGTAGTTCGTATGTCTTAAATTAACCCATTTCTATTATTTTCTGTATGGCCACAAGTCATCTGTCTCCTACAGCAACTACATGGTGTCTCTCTGACTCTACCTTCTTTTCTCCTCTATCTCTGCTCGGAATTCCTGCCTTGCTCTATTCTACCCTGTCATGGGCCCAAGAAGCTTCTTTATTCATTAACCAATAAAAGCAACACATATACAGAAGGACTTCCCACACCAAGGATCCAACCTCTTCTGGCCTCTGTAGTAACTGTATGTATATACATACAATCATACACATAAAAATAAATGAAAATCTTTAAAATAATATAAGGTAATAAAAATAAAGAAAGGGAAGTGGTGATGTACACCTTTAATCCCAGCACTCGGGAGGCAGAGGCAGGTGGATCTCTGTGAGTTCAAGGCCAGCCTGGTCTACAGAGCAAGATCCAGGACAGCCATAGCTACATAGAGAAAAGAAAGAAAGAAAGAAAGAAAGAAAGAAAGAAAGAAAGGGAGGAAAAGGGAGAAAGGAGAAAAGAACTGAAGGAAAAGAAAACAATAGCAGAGCATGCACCCTCTCTCCACTGGTACCCTATGTGTCATTGTAAATCCAAGAACTATCACATCTCTTTTGCCCTCCATAGAAAGCCAGTCTAACAGTGGAATGTAGCACAGAGGTGGTAAGAGCTCAGGAACAATAAAGAAGAGTGTCTGAGCTGCCAGCAGAAGCTGGCCCTAAGCATAGAATAGACTCTGTGGTTCTAGCTGTTAAAATCATGTGGTTCTCAATAGTTAACCCTGGGACTGCAATTGCTAGAAGCTGATACAACCTGATTAATAAAAAATCCTCTCAATGGAAGAATGGATCAAGAAAGTGTGGAATACACATTAGAATACTACTCAGTGGTAAAAAACAATGACATCTTGAATTTTGCATGCAAATGGATGGAAATAGAAAACGCTATCCTGAGTGAGGTAACCCAAACCCAAAAAGACGATTATGGTATGTACTCACTCATTAGTGGACCCTAGCCATAAAACAAAGACACTAAGCTTATAGCTCACAAGCCCAAAGAAGCCAAATAGCAAGGTGAACCCAAAGAAAAACATATATAGGTCCTCCTGGAAATTGGAAGCAAACAAGATGGCCAGGCAAAAGTTGGAAGCACGAGGCAGGATAGAAGTGGAAGTAGGGGGTGGATGGGGGAAGGGGAGAGGGGGAAGGAGAAGGGAGAAGGGAAGGACTGGGGAGAGCTTGGGGGAGTGGGAGTGTGGAGATGGAGGAAAGATGGATATTGGAGAAGGGAATAAGATATCTACATTAAGGGAGTCATTTTAGGATTGGCAAGATACTTGGCTCTGGAAGGGGTCCCAGGTGTCCACGGGGATGTCCCCAGCTAGTACTTGGGCAGCAGAGAAGAGGGTGCCTGAATTAGCCTTGTCCCATAGTCACATTGATGAAAATCTTGATCATCACCATAGAAATTTCGTCCGATGGATGGAGATAGAGACAGAAACCCACATTCATATCAGAGCAATGGACTGAGCTCCCAAGGTCCAGTCTAAGAGCAGAAGGTGGGAGAAGATGAGCAAGGAAGCGAGGGGATGGTCCACCCACTGAGACAGTGTGCCTGAATTAATGGGAGCACACCAATCCAGCTGGACTGGGACTGAACGAGCATGTGATCAAACCGGACTCTCTGAATGTGGCTGACAATGGGGGCAGACTGAGAAGCCATCAATAATGACACCAGGACCTATCTCTTCTGCATGTATTATCTTTTTGGGAACCTAGTCTGTTTGGATGCACACCTTCCTAGTCTGGGATGGAGGGGGGAGGGCCTTGGGCTTCCCACAGGGCAGGGTACCATGCCCTCTTTTAAGGAAGCAGGGGGAGGGAGGAGGGGTGGGGAGGGAGCGGGAGGGAACTGGGAGAAGGGGAGGAAATGTAAATTGTTTTGAATGAAAAAAATAAAAGAATATAAAAAATCCCCTTTTTACAAAAAGTCAAGAGTAATGTAAATTAAGAAATAACTCTTAGACTATATTATTTGGAAAAATAGAAATTTCTAGCAAAAGAAACAGCTTGTAAAATGTGTTTGCATCTGGGAAATGAGAAGAGAAGAGAGATGCATGGGCTGTTGTTCCTCATTGTAAATGTTTCAAAACTATCTGATCCCTTAATTATGTTTTTTAACTGTTAAAAGAGTTTTAAGGCTTGATGATGTCTGGAATTTTATTGCATCCATTTTAAAATTCGTATCTCAAGTTATTGGCTTAATGCTAATTTAAATACTAATGCTAATTAATACTGTGTTTGGCATTCAAGATATAGAGAATGTGGACTGTAAATTAGGGACCATGGGGTAGACAGAGAAGGGCGAACAAAGTTGAAGGGACAAGAACCTTGAGGCGGGCATTTGTGTTAGTGGTCTAAGAGCTGACACTTTTCAGTGTGTGTCTACACTGTAAAGTGCAGCAAAAGAACTAACAAGTTCAAAGGACACTGAAGGATTTTCTGTAAAGACACATTTCTTTAGAAAAAAAAACTGTATATTTTATGGCATGGTAATTAATCATAGCCCATTTCCAGGCCGTAAGGTTTTCTTTGACTTAGACAGGTCCTGATAATATGCTTTCCCCTAAATAATACTGTAACCCGAGATTTCTCTTATAAAATATTTTAGTTTCTTAAAAATATATATTTTATTATTTATTTATTTATTTATTGGTTTTTCAAGATAGGGTTTCTCTGTGTAACCACTCTGGCTGTCCTGGAACTCACTTTGTAGACCATACTGGCCTCCAACTCAGAGATCCACCTGTCTCTGCCTCCCAAGTGCTGCCTGACTTATTATTTATGTATATATGTTTTGGGGTGGGGCAGAGGTTTATGTGAACATGCAAAAAGGTGCCCACACAGGCCAAGATGCATTTCATAGTTCAAAGTTTCTGTAAGTATAATGGAGAGCAAAGAGAGAGAAAAAGCCAAAGAAGACCAAGTATCCATTGAGAGTGGTCACTGAAATCGCAGAGATGAGGCACCCATGGGCTCATAGCAAGCACCGCTACTGCTAGCTAATCTGCACAAGGATGTTCATTTGCACCTGCTTTTCTGCTCACCCACCCTGTCCCAGTTTAAAGAATGCACAATAAGATCTAGAGCCTTCCTAGGAAGAAGGGACCACTCATTGTAGATTAAGTAAAAAGGTCAGATAATTGAAGAAGTGTGATGTTTTGGTATGAAAGGTAGGTGGGCAGGGGTTGGAGAGGCAGCTCGGTGGGGAACTCTGGCTATTCTCGCAGAGGACCCAGGTTTGGTTCCCAGCACTCACATCAGATATACCTGTAACTGCAGTTCCAAGGTATTCAATGTCCTCTCCTATCAAAGTTTTAGTAATTGTGTGACCACATTCTGTCAGGGATTCCAATACCGTATGTATTGGAGTTGTCCTTGGCAATGGGACAGCTCTGAACTAATTGCCAAACTCCATCTACCTTAATCTTTGGGATTTGTGCTATAATATGAAATAAGTGTGCACTTTTCCTCTCTGGTTTCTTTCACAGACTCCTTGGACTTGTATGACTGTTCAAGGGGTCTGACTATTCATAAGAAGCTCCTCAATTAGTCTGAGCTTCAGTTATAAGAAAACATTTGGAGCAGGGCAATTTACAAAGAAAGGAGGTTAATTTAGCCAACAGTGATAGAGGTCCCAGGACCCACATCTTATCATGGCCTTCTTCCTGAAGCAGCACAGACTGAAAAGAAAGGGAATGTGCCTGTGTCTCCTAAGGTAGGCTTGTCTTTCTTCTTATGAAGCCACCAGAATCTAGTCATGGAGGCTCTGTTCAAATGACCTTATGACCTTATCTAATTCTAATGACTTCCCAAAGGTCCCGCCTATAAGCCTCATAGTTGGATTGTTTGCCCCCTCTGATGGCCTCACAGTGGAGGAGACACTTCCATATAAACCCTTGGAGAACAGACTCAAACAGAAGTTCCTACAGCATGCTTTAGTTCATTTCTGAGTTCATGCTGGGGAAGTGGCCTGGGGTAGGTCCTTAAATATCCTCAGAAAGACCAAGGGTCCACAGGATTAAAGGACAGGAAAGGGGCACTAGATGTCTAGCTCTGTTAAAAAAAACTCTTGGACTTCTGGGCGGTGGTGGCACACGCCTTTAATCCCAGCACTCAGGAAGCAGAGGCAGGCGGATCTCTGTGAGTTCGAGGCCAGCCTGGTCTACAGAGTGAGTTCCAGGACAGGCTTCAAAGCTGCACAGAGAAACCCTGTCTCGAAAAACCTAAACAAACAAACAAACAAACAAAACAAAAAAAAAAAAAAACACTCGGACAACGAAGTTGGGAGAGCTTCAGGGTTGCTAAGCTTGTGGAAAAACTGGGACAGCGGCACACCCAGACACCCAGAGATGAAATTCCTTGCTCCTTCCCCCATCTTCTCGTACTGGTAATCTGTGCTCACAGGATGCATGTGGCAGGAAAGGCAAAATGAGAGCTATCTAAGGAAGGGAATGTAGGGTACCAGAACAGAAGGGATAAAGGAGGGAAGTGTAGGAGGAGGAAAACTAGAACAAAGTATAAGGATTGGTATGGTGTGTATGAAAATGTCATAAGGAAACCTTGTCTGCATGCTTACTGTATCAGTTACTTTCCTAATGCTCTGATAAAGCTCCATGATCAAAGCCACTTAGAGACGAAGGAAGAATTTGTTTGGGGCTTACCATTCCAGAGGGATAAGAGTTCATCCCCACTAATGTGCCTTACCCACCCTGAAAAGTGGATGGGAGGTGGGTGGGGGTGGGGGTAGATGGAAGGAATGGGAGGAGGGGAGGAAGTGGGAACTGAGATTGGTATGTAAAATGAAAAAAGATACTTTGTTTTCTTTTTAAAAAAATAAAATAAATTTAAAAAAAAGTTCATCACCATTACAAAGGGAACTGTGGCAACAAGCAGGCATGGCTCTTGAAACAGAAAACTGAGAGCTCATATCTTAAACCACAAGCAGGAAGCAGAAAGCAAACTGAGAATAGTCTGTGTCTTTTGAAATCTCGAAGCTGACCCCTAGTGACATACTTCCTCCAGTAGGGGCACATTTCCTAAACCTACCCAAACAGTACCACCAATTGGGGATCAGGTGTTCAAATACTGGAGATTGTGGGGAATATCTCATTCAAACCACCAGATAGCCAATTTTTAAAATATTTTTAGCTGGGCAGTGGTGGTGCACGCCTTTAATCCCAGCACTCGGGAGGCAGAGGCAGGAGGATCTCTGTGAGTTCGAGGGCAGCCTGGTCTACAAGAGCTAGTTCCAGGACAGGCTCCAAAGCCACAGAGAAACCCTGTCTAGAAAAACCAATATATATGTGTGTGTGTGTGTGTGTGTGTGTGTGTGTGTGCGTGTGTTAATATATATTTTTATATATGGTTTTTAAATATATATTTATAATATATATAAATATATATTTTTTTAAAAAATTTTCATAATAAATAAAAAACATAAAGTTTACCTGTGTTTGGTGGGCCAGTCTAGCAAATGGTGTATTCATGGTTCTCCAAAGAGACAAAATCAGTAAGATATGTTTCCAGATTAAGGAGAAGGAAGCTATTAGGGACTTAGACTCATTGGATAATGAAGGCTAGGCAGTCCCAGAAGGCTATCAACAGGTGGGGAACTGGAATGCTTTGCTGGTAACGTTGCCCAGTCCAAACTAAACACCCCAGAAACAGTGAAGCTAGTAGTATAAATCTGATAAAGTAAAGATCGCTGGTGTAAACCCAGGAGTTCTAGGCCAGAAAATAAAGACTTTTGGTGTCTAAGCCCGGAAGTCAGCATATTTACAACTTTGGCGATGGGGAACAGCTAGCATTCCATTTGATCTCACTAGGCCCCCAACCAGTTGGGCAATACCTGCCCACATCAAGTATGGTCTTCCTGAGTCCGTCTCCTCAGACATGCATGCTAACTTCCTCTGGAAACACCTTCATACGTGAACCACAAGTGTGCTTTTCCAGATCTCTAGGCATCTCTGAATCCACTCTAAAATCCTATTTAAAACTGACCATCACGCCTAGTTTGCTCTGGGTCAGAAAAGTCAATGACTTTGTACTGCTTATGACTGACCCTGAAGTAGAGAAGTCCTGTGAGACTAAGCCCTTCCCCTAAAGAATCTCACAGAAGTACTCAGGCAGGTACTCTCAGAATTGAATTTAATTATAGGTTATTCTATAGCATACACAAGAGAATTGCTTGGTGTGGGGAAAATTCTCCACACAGCTGGCCATAGAAATGGTCTATGTTAAGTGTAAGAGGGT